>LJIJ01003066.1:0-21542 GCA_001718145.1 Orchesella cincta | reverse complement strand
GTTGGAGAAGGTACTCACCTTGTGCGCTGGAGCAGAGTTAGGTATTGTCCATATAGTTTGGCACTGTCATAATCGAATTAGTTAATGAACTGTTCAATGAGTAATTTGTACTTTAAACAGAGCAGATCCCCCAAAACAACCCGGATTTTGTGTTTGTATTGACGTCAATACATGAAAGAAAGAGCAAGCTGTACTCCGGCTCGATCCTCTTTGATGTAAATCCGAACCTCCTTCAAGTCGTTCACTGAACGCGAGTTAAAGTTCCATACGTATTGGGTAGATGTACACTTAAACAGTACGGGAAGCAAATTTCCGGATGCTGGAGCTTGGCAAGAGCATTGCAAGTGCTTGTGTCAAGTGGGAGAAGCAGGCAAAGGGTTGACGATAGCCTCAACCATCAAACCATATAAATAGTTGGTTTTACTGATGACTTGTTTTTCTGTGTTTGGCAAATGGCTCAGCATCCCTGCCATCATCTCCAGGAGCCACGTCCGAGAGGATATTAAATTGGCACGCGGAGAAATGAAAAGGGCCCTGCACATTTGCGTCAACGTGGGCCGAGAAGCACTGAATGTTTTCCACGTCAAAATAGTAGCAATCCATTGGCTCCACGTCGAATTTACTTGAGATGCTAAAATTTGTTCAAAGTAGTGATTCCATAACAATTGTGGCAGTCTACTTACAACCATAATTTTTGCACTGACTGCGTGTAATTGATTGCAAGAGAGTAACTTGCATTTGTAATAAATTAAACCGCATATCCTCGGTGTTCTGTTATAATATACCTGCATCCTCATGAATTTTTTGATAGTTTATCAGACCCTCTCCTTTGTTCCAGTTTTTTCCAGAGGCAATCATAAATTTTAGTTCTGCTTATGCCTTCTGGCAATAAGGTTGGGAACTAGATGCAAATCAAAAGTGCTTGTATTTTACAAAGTCTGCATTGAGCACATCAATGAAAAGATGTAAATTAATAGCTTGTAAATGGATATAATTTATATTTGATATATCAAAGCTATAATTTATTATAGTATCAGTTGTCCTCAGAATATAACTAAACATGTTCAGTTATAACGTTGCTTTTAAAGAAACAGTTTAGTGCAAGTATGAATAAATTTAATTGTTATTTTAAAACTCTTTATTTCGTTTACGGCTCATTTCACAAAATTACCCTGACTTTGGCACCTTTGTAGGCCCCACAAATCACAATGCTCGACTTTATCACTAAAATTAATTACTTAAATTAGGGTTATCATGATCTACCACAATGAAATGTTTGAAATTAGAATGATTAATACAAAAAATGAAGGAAAAAGAGCAAAAGAAAAATTATGCTGATGATGACTTGACTTGACTGCGAACATCCTCGAGGAGATCCCAGCTGCGTGGAGTTGGACGACTGGAATTGTAAGTAAAATCCACCCAAATTAATTGTACTTACTATTTATCTAACTGTCTATTTATTTTAACCGCTTACAAATATTTTGAAAGGAAGTAAGGATTATAATTTAATTTGCATTGGCCATGGCTGTACACAGTTCCGTTGCGGCATTCAAATCACCAATGACCAGCCTCTGGTAGCCTTCTGATTCCATTATGCGCTTTTTCCCATTCCTGCAAAGTATGTTAAAATTTCATATATTAGTTAATGCTCATGCTATCCTTTTCGTAAATTGTTTAATTATGGATGTTTCGAACGCACCATTTTAATACTTGTGCAATCTTTCCCATCAGCTCATTAATTGTGCTCGTTCGCCCAACTTTTCGAGCAAAGAGGAATAAATCCAAAGTTGCAGTTACGCGAAAAGAAGAATTCTGTCGCTCCAGCATCATTTTGACAAGTTTGTCTTGGAGTGGATACATTTCATACTTGGTTGCTAACACAAACATTTCCATAGCCACCTTGGAAGATTGGACAGCAAGAGGTATTTGAAAAGTGTAGATGTACTCTAGCAAAGCCCTGACACTTGACATGACACTGCTTCACCATTTCTTTCAACACGGGACTGTGAGCTTTTATAAACATGAGAGATGAATTATTTTGAATTTCGATTGGCGAATGACAGCATAAAGTGGATGTTCTAATTCTTACCGATAAGAAAGCACTTGTGTACCGCGACTTTAAAGTCGTTAACCCCGAGAATGGAAATGTCAGATGAAGCCTCATGACGCATTATAGTTTTGAGCGTACCGAGTTGATATCGCCTTTCCTCGAATGATCCTTCTCCACTTGGAAGGTTGATATAAGTATCCCTCACAGAAAATCTCATATATCTTGTTGACATCGTTATAAGCGAACAGACACTAAAGGTTTTTTGAAGTTCGACAACCAAATCCTCACAGTAAGCTTGGATGGCGTGGTTGAATTCACTGCAACCACTCTCATCAGACACCTGAGCAATCTTTTCGTAGGAACGGACGCGCATGGATGATGTGGTAAATGTTTTCAGGAGATGAATGTTATATTTGTCGTCAATCATTTTCCCTTGGAATGTGAATCTGACAGTTTCCCCACACAATTCCCTCAGTTCTTCTAAAATCTTACTGAAATTCGATATTTCATTTTGGTGTTGTACTTGAAATGCGCACAAACTTGCCAAATGTTTTCCTTCCCAGACTTATCTTTTCGAAGGATGTCGTTCAGTCGTTTGCAATAATTCTGGGCGGATTCAACTAAATAGTCGGGATTACTATGAGAAACCAACTTGGCTTCGAATAAAACTTTCCAGCTATAGTCATAACTATCATTATCCGCAGCTTTTTGACATTTTAAAGTAACAAAATGCGGTGTGTGATTTAGTACAATTGCAAAACCCATTTCGTGAGACATGGCTCAAAGTTCAGTTTAAACCCAGAAAACTTGTTTTCTTTAAAGGATATGTGTTGCCAAAACAATTGAGCACATTAAACAAGTATTCCGTTCAGCATAAGGAACACCTGCTGACTAGCAATAAAATGAAAGCTCCACAATCCACAGCAGTGTAAGTTGTAGCGGATGGATATTTATAGATATGAACTATGAGCTACCTACATAGTTTTCCTAAACTTTACTCATGTGTATGATAAGGATGCTCCAAACTTCTAATTTTTGTTTGGTTTCATTCTTATGAATGAGTTGATGTTGGGCTACCTGACGCTTGGTTTTATTGAATGTAGGAAAAAACTACCTGCATGTGAACAGAAAACAGTCATTTCTAGCATGAGCCTGTGGATATAAATACAACAAAACACTGAACGATTTAATAGAACAAGCCTCTTATTTTTGTGCAAAGCCATGTATTTTTTGTTACTTGTTGCATGCATGACAGCTATGGTTTTCATGCATGTTAGTGAAAAGCTCATTTGAAGAATATTATGCTGTCGATTTTTTCAAGAAACCTCTTGGATGAGAGGAAAAAATTGATTTTTGAGATGAAGAAGCTACTAATATCATTGCTCCAGTTAGCAAACAGCAAACACTCCAGTTATTCTAGTCGCTCTTCCGCTCATACTGAAAAATGGGCTTTCTTCAAGCTTCAAAATCATGATTTTTATGATGATTCCGTTTTGCTGGTTTCCTAAACTCCAATTTAAAAGCAATCTAAACCCAGCCAAAATGATATAAGCTGCATGAATTGTAGCTGATTTACAAAGAGTCGCAATTTTTGTAAGAATATCACTTTCTTTTTGCATGAATAGGCAGCCCACTAATGTACCTATTGCTTTCACTCGCCTTATCTAGAAACTCTTTCTTTGTCACCGTTTCCTAAAAACTTTTTTCACTCCATCAAAATAAAATCCCATCCCGTTAATATTCCTAAACTGCTCCACGATGATGATAATAAGCTTGTACCGCGATCACGATATAAAGCGTTGGCTTGACTAGGCAATGCGAACAACAGCAAGTCAACTCGTGTCAGCAGCAAGCAAGCTTAGTTGGCTGAGTGAGAGTCCAAAGGTTAGTGGCTCGTAAATCGCAGAAAGCTGGGTCGGCCGTGTGCGACATTGTTGGGGAAAACAGGTTTTGAATTGATTAAATCATGTGGTTTTTCCTTACTTCTCCTTTCTCCATACTTTTTGAACAAGAATTATATCGAAAGACATAATCTGGTATTTCTACTGTCATTTCAATTGTTTTTATGATACTTTTTAACGAGAATAACAGTATGCACAAGTGATGTTGACAGTCTTTCTATGCTTTTTAGCTATCTTCCACTTTGCATGCGATTCATATTTTATAAGTATAAGGTCATCGACATAAAAGTTTTTTTATATCGCCTTTTTATATTATTTTATATTTTTATATTTTAGGTTGTCCAAGCAACCCATTCCCATTTTTTCAGCACGCAAGCGGCCCTTCACTATACTCCCAAAAGTAAGCGATCCTTTCCCCGTTTTAAAGCACGCAAGCAACCCATTCCATTTTGTACAATTCGTAAGCCACCCCTTTCCCCATTTTTCCAGCACGTAAGCGACCCTTATCCAATCTCCTGTAAGAAAACGACGCTGTTCCCGTTTTCCAGCACGCAAGCGACGCTTTCCTTATGTTCCAGCACGCTAGCGACCTTTGCGCTAATTTCCAGCACGTAAGCGACCCTTATCCATTCTCCGGCAAGTAAACGACCCTTTCCCCATTTTCCAGCACGCAAGCGTCGCAATCGCTATTTCCTGCAAGTGAGCGATCCTTTCCCCATTTTTCCAGCACGCTAGCAGCCCTTCCCCATTCTCCAGAAATTCCCAAAGTCAAAACTCAGGAAGAGGGAAGATCGCGCAGGCAAGTGGTCTTGCTCCTGCCGCAATTAGCCCGTTGACAAGGATGAAGGAAAATCAAGCGAAGACGACTCCTAAGATGCTGACTAAGGGGATTGAAGGATACTCAAACGGCGATTGATTTCATGATTGGAATGTAGTTTAATTGTTGCTTTTCGCATTGTGTATTTGTTGGTGAGTATACGAACGAATTAAATTTAAAAAATGAGTTATTAAGTTGTATTCTATCGAGAAACATTTAATGGATACGTGTGTAGATCTAACCTTATCACTTATTTCAATAATTATAAACCTAGCGACAAACTAACGATAACGACAAACATACGTAAGTATGGTGATTAACATGACCAAAGATCATTATGCCCCGAAGAGTCAACAACACGCACTGCACATACCAATTATGACGTGTGATAAATAGTTGGGAATTCACGTGGATATTGAAAAGCGCTTTAGTTATAACTATTGAAGCTACCAGAACCCAATCGTATATTTTTAAATGTTGCATGTTGTATGGAAGAAAGGAGTTTGGGAGATTATAAAATATTTTAAAGACATGCTGCGACACAAATGATTTGCAGCCACCGTACTCACTTTTGTAGAACATAATAAAAAATTCATTTACAGAAAAGATAATCAGACAATCTAATAGCAATTTTGTTCAACAATGAGTAGGTTACATAAATTGACAAATCAGGCACAGAGTAAAACCTATTCCCAACAAGGAAAATATTCCATGTATTTGGTCGATGATAATGACTTGGCATGTACGTGAGTTTCTCTTTGCAGCATTGAAAATATGTAACTGCTACTGGATTTTACGCAACATAATGACCATCATAAAGTTAATGCCCCATTCTATTACATTCACGACATTTATCATAATCTTGTACACTCATTTGAATGGCGTGTAAAATCAGTTGCAAGCACCAGAAAAATTGTCAGAGGAAAAAAATCGAAAAGCGAAAAGAATATGAACTGGAGGGGTCTTAACGGGAGAATTTATCGCAGACTGGAATCAGAGTGAGTCGGGGAAATGGCTAGCCCATGCCCAAGCTTCCTTCTCTCCGCTTCCAACTCTTCAAGAGAAAGAGGATTCTTCTGACAAGTTGACTTTCTTCCAAACCCTTTAGAAACCGCCTAATCAAGATACCATCAAGATACCATCAAGGAAATATATGATTAATTGGCTTCCGTTGGTCACAAATTTCGCAAAAATTCACATCTCCGGAAAACGTTTGTAGAGATGCAGGGAAAGTACGTCTTTTTGCCAAGGTGAAAGTTCCGACTAGAGAAAGTTCAAGCAAATACTCCTTCATAATTCATCCCGTAGTCTATTTTTTTGATGACCTGACGAGCCTGTAGTCTACAGGCATAATTTTGGTAACTTCTGTGACATTCGTTCGGCTCGTAGGACTCGTAAATGTGAGTGGACTAATGAGTAGTAAATTTTGCACCCCATCAGGGGTCGACGAAGGCGATGATAATAATGATGACAATTTCTTCCTGATACCCAAATTTTCAACCACGGTTTTTGCCTTGATCTTAAAAGTTGCCTCATTAAAATTTAATAAATTATGGCAAATAGTTAATAGAATTTAATTTTATGCCGACCTGTCTACAAGCAATGTCCATGCGAATGAAACTGGTTGGTTTTACTGAATCCCATACATTATTCTGGATTTTGATATTATAAAATAAATTGGAATTACATGTCAATATTGTGTTATTGTTAATATTTGACTAATCATGTTTGGTAACGTTTTAGGCTAGTTATGAAAGGTGTAAATATTTTTTATCTCGGGCATGTATATTAGGCAATGAGTCTTGAAAGTTTTCAAAATGTGTTACTAGAAAAGCATGATGTTACGTGAAATGTTAATGGATAAAAACGCATGAAAACTTAATAAAAGTTGCCATCAGGTTCCTGGAAAGTCGTAATTGAGAAGTGAAAAGCAACAATGAGTGTGAGTTTTTTTAAGACCTATGAAAATGAGCCATCTTGCCAGTGCAGCAATCTTGAATTAAAAAAGAGTTGTACACATTTAAGGGAAAATGCTAAGAGGAAACACGTGAGAATACCATAAACTTGTTTTTGAATTTGTGCAAATTATGCACGTTCGTATGCAAAATTTGTTATGATTTCTGCAGCTGCTGCAATCTTAAAAAGATTAATTTGCATGAAAGCTTTCTTTCATCATTGCTATTGATCTGCTTTGTTATTGTGCACAAAAGTTCAGAATCATCAACGAATGTTTTCGAATACTCAGCGAAAAGTTCATTGCATTTATTAATTCATTTCAACATATACGTAAATATCATGATTATGGTGCTATAGTTGCATACCAAAAATACACTACGAAAATAGAATGAATGAAATCATTAAAGTATAACTCAATCTCGTCTTGCATCTATTCATGTTATTGTGCTTAATATGAAAAAACTATGCTTTCTTTGCTTTGTCCACTAAAACTGTTACGACATCTTCATGAAGCGAAGATGATCTCATCCAATTTTTTTGAAAGGCTGCTAAAGTATAAACTTACATCTTGCCTCTACGCCAGCCAAGCCCAACCACAGAATGCTCCTGGAGAGAGAAAAGGCAACAACACTTCCAGTGTCCTCGTTGCATTTAATCGTTCATTTATTTGTATTTTGTTTTTCCCGATTGAAAATAAATTATAAAACTACATCAAACTAAAAATGGGTGATGCGAAAAATTCAAAAAGTCGATTCTTCTCCTTCTCTACCTCCCTGGCTCAGTTTAAAGCCGAAAACCTCAATGGAAATCACTTGGCTCTACACAAATATGCCTAGTTCTAAAAAACACTCAATTTGGATCAACCCCATTATTTCCAACTTTGGGTAAATTTTATGGAGAAAGTGTATGAATATGACAAAGCCAGGGAGACTTTGGAGATATTTTGCCTTCCCGAGGCACAAGAAAATTTCAAAATATTCACTTTCAAGTTAAAATACCACTTTTTGCTACTTTTAGATTGCTTCACAGATGTGGAAAAATTGTTGCTGGAAACCCAATTAACCTTGATATGAAAAGAATTGCTTTCAAACACGAAACTATTGACTGCTAATATTTCGGAAGTAAAAGCTCATATTATGTTCGTACTGCAGCTCAAATCCAAAAGGGAATGTGCATAGATGAGCTCAACCTTTTGTCTCATTAGCTGAGAAGCATTAACGTATTTTCCAGCAAACACCGCCCCAAACGCAGATGCAACAGAGAAGATGCATGAGGGTTGAATTTTGACTGGGACGAGTGACTCATTTTGTGTGTACGGGTCAGGTTGCAGAAACTCAACGTTTTTGTCTTCCTTATGATGACGTTTGTTGTTGTTGGTGATGATAATACTTTCTTTCTCCATGAACTCGTGAGAATTTGTGTGCCATAAAATGTATAAGAAGATATTGAGTATTTTTCGTCTACGGGTTACGCTTCTAAAAATGTACAAAACAAAGCTCTTACATGAAAGAATATTTATCTTAAACAAACTTCATAGTTTGTTACATCTTGATTCTGATTCTTCTTTTTGAGAACACAAAGACAACCTTTTTTCAGAAGAATTTTCCAGATGAAGAATGTGTACAAAATATATCTTTCACTCATTGCAGCATACGTCACCAAGTATATGTAACTATATAAACTTGTTTTGATTGGTTGTATATAGCCGTCTTGGCTTTTGTTGAGTAAAGTCATCGTCGTGAGAAATGAAAGTACAAACTTCTTGTTTCATTTTAATATTGCAAGTGTAGATGAAGTAAGAATATATTATGTACATATATCTAGGCACGAGACACATTTTTGCATTATCTTATTTTGAGATTCAGATTACATTTGGGGAGATGATCGTCAATGTCATGTGTATACAATAAACCGAAAAGTGCAAGTGCGTTATGCACAGTTCTGAAAAATCCAACCCTAATTGTTATATGGAAATTTTAAAACATAAAATTGTTCTTGAGTTTTTCATGTTTCAGACCAAAACTTTCACCTATCATTTTAAATATTTTGTTTCACGGAATCATAGATACAACTACAAAAATACAGAAGTTTATACAAGTGACTCTAAAATATGTAATGTAGCCCATTTTGCTTGATCAAGTAGCTAAGAGAAATATGATAAGATCAACTGACGACGTGTTATTTGCAGGTCCCGTTTAGGTTTATTTTTCCGGGGTGGAAGTGCATGCAGAGGTGCCACTCTGGTTCCATCGAACCAGTTTTTTGCGGGCAACGCGATGGGCTGTTTAGCTGGTCAGTGCAGTGACCGAGTTAGGTTTAATTACCGTTTTAAACTGTGTGTTAGTGTGATTATCGTCACTTTTACACACAAAAGGCCACGACGCTAATTTTGACGTATGCAAATGAGGCATATGTGGAAAGGTATTACCTTCTTCATCCTCTCTTCCACGTCCCCAGACTTGGATGGTGAGTGCCATACATTATACGTGATACAAAAGGTACGTTAAATGCAGAAAGCCAGAAGACAATCCTCATACCCGGCCAGGAAGATTTTTTCATGCATATTTAAACCAAATCATCTCTCTGGATATTTTGAACAAATATCTCAAGGAGCATACCCCGGTTCGCATACAGATGCACACACAGTTCATATGATGAACTAGTGCATTGTAAACGCACAAATAGTTCATATGATGAACTGTGCTGCATATACACTGTAGCATATAAGACCTTGTGTACAACAGTTCATATGATGATCTAGTACAAGTCTTTCGCGATACCTGTTAAGCACAAATAGTTCATGTGATGAACTGTGCGTAAATCACACTGTAGTGTATGAGGACCCCTGTGTAGTGTACCTGAGTACACAGTCATTTGATTAAGTACTGCTGATGTATGATAGAGCACACAGTCATATGATGACTAAGTACTGGCACACCGAAGTGTATGATAACACAGCGACTAAGTGTGACACACCGAAGTGTATGATAACCCTTGAGCACACAGTCATATGATGACTAAGTGCTGGTGACACACCGAAGTGTATGATAACCCCTGAGCAAACAGTCATATGATGACTAAGTGCTGGAACCCTAACACAGTACCAGATTTCCAATGAGAAGGCATTAAAGCAGCAACAATGTCAATGAGAGACAATGAGAGAACCCGAACCCCTACAGTCCCCCAAATAGTACAGAACTTCGAAACCGGCAAATCAGCTGAGGAAAATGCACACAAAAGAAAATGTAGGTCCCCGTTAAGCAAAGACGAAGAGGAACTGGACATGAAAGCATATATGAAGAAGCTGTTCAACGATAATGCGAATGAAAACAAGGCATTACACAAACAGCTGTCAGAGGACATTGGTGATCTGCGCAATACAATCACGGAGAACCAGGCAGTCCTGCAAGGTCAGATAGAGGAGCTTAAGCAAGAAAACCAAGGTCTGAAGGCGACGCTTAGCCAGACAAAAGCGGAACTTGTGGAGACACAAGTAGCCTAGCAGAGGCAAATGATAGGATCCTGCGATTGGAAGAAAATGCGAACAAGAACACCTAATTATAAATGGAGTTCCGGAAGCTGCCGGTGACACAATGAGACCTCGGCCATGAGGGTGAACGCCATTATAAGAGATCAACTCAAACTCACGAAGGTGTGCCAATCGGCAAGAAGGCTAGGCCGGGATCCGTTAAACGGAAAGCCACGCCCCATACTGGCATACTTCGTGTCCCAAGACGATCGGTTCCTCGTACTCACAAACAACAGAAAGACAAACCCTGGGATTTTTATCGGCCAGACTATCCACGAGAAGTCCGCAGAGTGCGCAAGATCCTCAGAGATGAGGCAAAGAAAGCAGAGGGAGAGGAGAAAAGGTCAAGTTCCTTGGAATAATTATAGCATTGTGATAGAAGGAGCAGAACGTCACTGGACATATCCAGTAATCACAATGATGACAACGAACAAATTGAAACCGATCCGTAAGCGTTAGTTTTTATCTCGGCAGCTGAATGAAACTGAGATCTCTTCCCGCAACTCACCAAGACTATTCCAGCTTTTCCGGAGATGCAAGCTGTATCACTACGTAAACTGCACATTACAATGCGAGCAAAACCACACAGCAAATTTGATTTCAGAAAAGAGAAAGCATACGGGAACTAGTAACCAATCTTACCTGTAAGTGAAGTTTCAACGAAACAGATACAAATATTGGCAAATTTTTAGATCTTCCCACAACTACGACTACTATCCAGCAGTTTTCGTCATGTATGCATCATACACACAAAAGACGCTAGCGTAAGCAACCTCTACAAATTTGAAAGTTGGAAGCAGTTAACCGAAACAAGCACAGTTGAATGTTCAAGTACTTGAGCTTTTTACGTATAAAAAGATACACAGGCCATATATAGCTAAAGTAGCTGCCATGGTCCACCCACGAACATATGTATGTGCTTATCATTATATTAATTTAACGAAATTTTGACTTCAGATAAGATTTTAATTCGTAGACCTGCAAAACTTAAAGTCACAAGAAGGACTTCATCACTGTACACTGTGCAAGCTAACGTTTTATTGAGGAAAAATTAAGGCAGGCTGATAATAATAATATTATTATAACTTTTCGCTATCTTGTTCTTTTGTATACGTATCAAATGCCTAAGAAATTCTTGTGACATTAAGTAAGTTGCTCATTTTCCCCTTAAGTTTGAAGATTTGAAGACAAGTTGGTGAGCTCATTAAACATATCAGGTTTCCTGCACACTGTTGTAAATTGGAGGATTTGAGAATATAAATTACATGCTCAAGTTATTTGGGTAAAGCATACTTTGTAAGAAAAACGTTTGACCTGCAATATGACCAGGTTCAAAATTTGCAGTTCAGTACATTTAATAATCCTTCAGTTGTCCAACATTAAGAAAATATATTTTACGCTTATATTTATGATCCCGTACTTTTAAGCAGTTTCTTGAGAAGAAGTCACAATAGCTGGAAATTTTATACTTTGTTTGTTTTAAAGGACATTTGTATCCTTAACAGTTTGTGTTAGCTTTTGTGTGTCCGCTACAAATTTAAATACATACTTCTTTCCTAAACATTTATACCAACTTTCTGGTTCCCACGCAGAATTCTTACAATTTAACTGCATACAATTTCATAATTGCCGCAACGATGAGATATTGTTAACATTCCACATTCCGTGCAGGTTAGCACAACAACGTTTATCTACACGAAGTTATGACAGAAAGCAGCTTTCCTAAAGGATTACTTCGGGATTGTTTATATTCTGCAGTTGCAAGTTGCAACCTGACATTATAGACGATGAGATGTAGACTGTCCGTTTAAGTTGGATTACGGCAAAGTGCTTACGTTTTACTTCCCAGCCACATTTATGCAGACCAAGATTTGGAGCAACTTTTGCTACGGTTTACTATAATAAGGATTTAACCAGTGTTTTAACAGCTACTTAATTCCAAAAAGGAAAGATAGCATGTGGTAGAGCTTCTCGCAAATTTGATGAAGAATATGTCCGCAGTGCATTCCCAGACCGAGTTGTGTCAAAATTCATTAGGTAAGATTCCATCTATGGAATTGTATTGTGATCCCACGTTTATATTGCCTGTTGAGTTCATACGGAATAACAACCAAATTGAGAACGTCTAGTTTGATGTATGTTTTCGTCGGAAATCTAGAAAGGATGCTCCAATTTTGGAAGTGGAGCATGAAAGCTGGATTTAATTGGCTCAAGTATCTAATTCATTTTGTGGCGTAGAGTGCGTTTAAGTTATGCCCTTGCTTGACATAAACAGTTTCAATTGCACTTAGCTTGTGTAGACACCCATGAGAATTGTCGGGGAAGGCTCTGAAGGGAAGTATGTACTTTTGACGGAATAAATTATTCCTATTCCCTAACTCCCAACAGCGTTTATTCAACGTTAATAGGAAAGTCACGTAAAATAATACAATTACCTTTATAATAGGTTAAAAGTTCCACGTAATAAAACGTATTATCACATGAAATGTTTGTTTCTATACATACTTAGCTCTCAATGTTAGTCACATGTTCGGACTCAAGTTTAATATCAGTTCTTTCCTTTGAACACTAATTTTCTATGAGCGAAAATTATAAACAAAAACGGATTTATTTTCACCAATCAGATGTAATTTAAAGGCTCATAAAACATCCTAGTTTTTAACAAGTCATCAATAACGTCGAATTTTAATAAGTCGAAAGGGTTATTGGATTTTGTTTTTTAAACTCTCACGTGTTACGCCTCTCGGTCACTCAATTATAGTCTCCTGCTTTTTAGATTAGTTTTCAGGCGAACCAGAGTGATAAAAATGACTTTAGGATTTCTAGATTTTCTTGATTTTGACATCTTCAAGAGCTGCACTCATCAATGCATCAGAGACGGACTAACTAAAGTAATTGGGTTTTTAATTTAGTTTATAACAAGCGGTACCTGATGGCTGAACGCACACAGAAATACGTTAGCAGAAAAAGTGCCCAAAATTCATGCTTCTTGCACATTTCCATAAACCTACATCAAAAGAAACCCATTTCTCATGATTTCTGATAGTTACGTCAAATTCCTCACAACATTTTACATTAGACAAACTAGTAATCATACTAGTTTTTATTTTAGTTTAAGCAATAGTAATATTTTTTTAAAGTTTTAGTTCTTGTAAGGTTTGTGATGCTTTAACTTTAACGTTCATCTAATATTGTATTGATTACCCGTTCTGGATTCACATCCACTGAACCGCTTTTGTGAAACTGTCCTTGAAGAAAAAATCACAAGCCGTTGCCCAGAAATATACACCCAACGAACCGTAACAGCGGATATCATTTGCAGCTAATATGTTGTGATTAAGATGTCTTCCATCCCTTTGTATGGCTTTGACTTATTGATTTTTTGGAGTCCGTTTCTTATGAAAGAGACAACAATTCTTCTTTATCATAAAAAGCCAGAAAGAATGACAATAATCTTCGTCTTTCTTCTTGGCTTTCATGCAACAGCTTTTTCATTAGTGTACTTCTGATGGATTAATTTTGCCTGTAGTAACTTTCTGGAACAACGAACGAAACATAGTATGCCCAGTCCCGATAGTTACATCTTAATGGGCACATTCATGAGACTTTTCTGGATCTTTTTATCTCCGAATTTATCTTAACTGGAATTAACGAAGAAAGATCTACTGTGTTCATGGAATGGGTAAATAGAAAATGTTGTAAAATATGTAGTTGCGCTGACCCAGAGAAACTCATGATGTGTATAATCAAGAAATCGTAAAAGTTTAACGTATATAAAATAATTATATTTAGAAACTCAAGAAAGCAAAAGTTTACATAAGATATTATCATGTGTGAAATAACAGTTTATTTGTTGCGAAATTACAAAAAGGTTTCCAATTACCACGATGTCAAAAAGCCAATGAGCTGATCGATTTCTACATCATTCATATTTTATATTCTACAGTTACTTTGGTATCCAGATCAAGCTATGATGATTTAATACATAAAAGGGAGGAATAACTACACATGAAATGTGACACACAACTGCAGAGTTTGGAAAGAATATAATTTTCCTAACAACTTGTAAAATGTTGAGGAAAATTAAGGGTTTCTCTAATTATCCATTTGTGGGAATTCCAAAAATGGCAGAAAATTAAAAGGCATCAATGCAATTAGTCTACATTGTTTCTCTTCAAAAATCACATTCTCGGTAAACGAAATTAGTACGCTCTATAAGTGGTTGGCTTAATCCTTATGGAATTTATAGGTGCGTAGGATTCATGGTATACTTACGGTTTCCTTTGAGATAACTTGTTCTGTTGCATAACGTAGGTTTTTATGGTACCGCATTCTCCTCATTATTTGTATACTTTAATACTTATATTTTTAACTGTCTAATGCTATAAGCAGCGTGACTGTGTGTAGAATACAAATATGTTTTTCAATCTGTTGTAATTTGGGGTTTAATAAATTGTACATGTTTTCCTTTTGATTACTATCGTGGTTGTGTAAAATGAACAAACAAATCAGGCTTAAAATCGGGGAAGTAACACATTTACAAGGTTGCCAACATTGCCTCTAACTTTATTTGAATGTCTTGCTCTCTTTAATTATCGTCCTTTGAAAATGAGGTATGTCTCGTCCAAAGAGTAATCATTGTTGAGCTGCCTAAGGTTTTAACTCATACCTTTTCACTGAATGACGAAAGCGGACCTGGAACACAATTCGAAGAAAAGAACCATGACCACAAGAAAGTACCTATACAACAAACGTCTAGTAAGCTACTTCTATCGCGACACAAAAAGCGGTTAATTAACATTTAAGTGTAGGCTGTAGTTGGAAATTGTGATTTGCCTCAAGAGTGAACAAAAACGTTAAAGCCGAGTAGGTGGTAAAACTTTTGGAAAAAAACTGCTGGAGGAGGAGAGCAGAAACATGTTCTATGAAAGGCTTACTAAAGTTTAGAAATGCGTAAAGGAAAATAATCAGCCCGATTTCTAAAGAATGAAATGTTATAGCAACAAAGACTGGTAAAGTTATTTCCAGAAACCATAAACCACGACGTTTGGTTTTCGTCACTTTCTTTCACCCATTTGGAGAGAACTGAACAGTTTTTGCTTTAACAAGTTACTTTCGTCCCTTGTTTATTAATGTAGGCATAATAATTCATTTTCTGACAAAGTTTCTCAGTATGCTAATTGAATTTATAAGTTTGAAGCTGTGCAACTGCATAGATGAAAGTTTGAACAAAACATACTAATTGTGAAGAACTAAAACAAATAAAAAAAAGTTTTCAGAAACTCAATATGTAGGAAAACGCAGTTAATTAGAACTATTTCAGATTTTCTTTACTTAAGTTGGAGGCAGAAACCTTGGAAACGTCTTAGAATATTTTTACCACACAAGAACAAAGAACAATCTTGTCCGCTTGACGTTAACGATTTAGCAGAATCCGTTTTCTAGAGCAGTTCAAACTCCTTTACTGGGAATTTGGTCCACTTTTCTTAAGAAACTGACCTTGGCATATGACATTTAGAACTATATGCTGCTTCCTGCTTGTCGTGATAAAACCGCATTAGCTTTGTATTCTACATTTCCTTTGAGTAGATTTACCTAGTCTGATTCCCTTATCACTGATGTTTAAGCTGGGAAAACAGGAGATGTAAATCTTTATGGCTCTTAAGGGATTTTGTGAAAGAAAAAAGAAAAAATATTTTTCCTGACTAGCGGCTGCAGTAATTTGCAGGTTAAAAATACACTTTAATGTAACGTGATTTGTAGAAATAAGTTTTTATTATATCCTTTTATGCTTTGCCTGTTTTAGGAGAGCCGCATATTCAAATGGTTTGCAAAACAAAAATAACAACATTGCATTCATAGTCGAGGTATGTTAGCTGGATGTATTTGAATTTCAAATTAGAAGAAGGTCAAAGCTAAGTTCCTTTTCATTAAGAAAATTCCCAGTTCGCCGTTTATGCTGCTACAGTAGTAATAGAAACATATTAAATGGATTCTAATAAGTGGGTTTGTTTTAAGGTGGAATATACGTCCCTTTTATTACTTTCAAAGGAATTAATCAAAACTTGATCTTGCCCAGCATCCGACGATTATGTTGTTAATTAGAACGTGCTTGTAAAAATAAATTAGAAAATATTTAATACAATAGCGATAGAATGAATGTTTTACAGGCTGTATTTTCTATAAAAAAAACTTGATATATAACCATTATTTTGGTTTTTAAGAGTAAAAGTTACAAATCGTAAGCTTTAATAATTATTCTTAAAATTCAACCACATTCCAGTCTAAATTTCAGTGTCTGCCTGAGATCGTCACCGCAATCGTATCTTGATACCCCAGCCGTTTGCCTTTGGACTGAAATGAAACATTCCCTAAATAATAGGAAGCACATTCGAGTTGGTGCAAGAAAACAGACAAAATCCCTTTTGAGTACGTTGATCTACTTCCGAGGCGAATTCCTTGTCAAACCAGTACCAAAAGGACATCACGTTGTAGTGTATTAAGTTTTTCCACATGAAAGTTCACACATACCAATTGGTGCTGGCGCAGTACGTCTTGCATGATATATAAGAGTGGCAGAATATGATCATTATCATAGAAAATCCATAAATGAAGAAAACACTGCACAAGTTATAAGTAAGTTCTATCCATGGTGAGTAAAAGGAGTTGAATGTTACACATTGCTCGGACCACTCAAATTGAGGATACGTTTATACGTGGAAAATGAAAGACCGGGAAAATGAAAATATATTTTAATCAACTTTCTTTCAACAACTGTAAGTCTTTGAGTATAGCTAACACAGAAAGAACTTTTAAGAAGGCACAAATATCCAACCTAGGGTAAGCTGCAAATCCCGTTTGCACTCCATGCGATAGCTAACATGAGTTTTCCACGATTTGGTGAGTCACGAATACCAACTGATTTCATTACTGAAATAAAGCGATCCAGACTTATGCAAACGACAAATAAAGTCCAAAACCTCGTAAAATTGACATGACACTGCACATCCAATCGTCAGCTTGCCACAAAACCGAGATATTCCACGCGATCTGTAAGTTTTAGATGGTAGATATGAGTCATTAATGCGTTTTATATATTGTTCGTATATCTTATACAAACGTTCATAGAAGGATATGCGGTTAAATTAAAAATGTTAAATAATTAATTTACAAAACTACCAATTACTCTTTTCTTACCAACTTTTATCTCAAACTCATTTAAGTAGCACACAACCGTGTCAAATAAATTTGCTATGAAATAATCTTAAAATTTTCCTGTTAGACTCACCTTAAGGGGCATCATAACAAAATTTACGATTAGATTAGCAATGTTCATATTCAGCAGAAACAAATTAATGCGGCTGAGTTTCCCCTTCCTGCAAAGTGTATGAAATGGGTTCATAAAATGTTACATGTTAATGAAATTAATATTGATGTCATTACATGATGGAAATCCCAATTACGACAATCTCTAATTAGCTCATAAAAACTCAAAATTGCAATTGTGTTTGTCCAACCCTGGCTGAATACAATTAAGATACAAATGAGATTGCACATATGGCAACTGGTATGTTGTAGTTAATGCTATGCGGTTTTGACTACCGGAATAAACTTACCTAACTAGAGAATAAAACACGGATACGTTTCCAATTGCCGAAATGAGCATCAACAGAGAGTGCAATACGATGGCTAGCTTGTGTCCATCATTAAACTGCATATCAATCGGAAGCGGTTTCTGTGATGCCAGTTCCATAAAACTGGAGTTAGTAATTGGGTTAAAGGAACTATCCGTAACGGAGGTTAATATTTGCAATATTTGCATGGAGACAATCTTGTGCGAATAATAATTTTCAATCTTTTTTAAAACATTTTCAAATTTTTAGTAAAAGCCATTTTGGATAGAAGATATGAACACTGTACTGAAAGTAAGTTGGGAAAACAACAAGCAAGGCATTTTCGTAGGGAAAAGTACAAACGAAGTGAAGCATATTTCACCTCGAAAGCTGCAACAGCACTGAGTTTCTGCCAGTTATTCACCAAGACAAACCCTAAGCTGCTTTTCTTGTAGGCTTTCCAAGTTGAAACGAAAACCATAAAGTGTCGACCTTATGCCTTCTGCTGCTCACTAGAATTGAGGTAAAATGTTAAAACTCCGGAAAAGTATGCTTGCTTCCAATCTGGTAGATACTTCATTATAAGTAAATTTATTACTAAAGGAAACTGGACTACGTCGAAATCAAAACAAATGGACGGAAAAAACAGTAGTGAAAATTGAGCTTGCCAATTTGAAAGATGACACGTTGCTAATCATATTTGACGCTTGGAAGCGTACGTCTGTCAGGAATGAGCTAATTTTTTTTCACGTTGAAAAACGTCGAAATAAAAAGGGAAATCTTACACAAACATGAGATTGAGTGAGTATGTTAAAACCGGTGTGGTAATATCAAGACGCACTTCTATTTCTCCATTCAGTTGCGAGTTTGGTACTACCAAAAGGCAAGAAGCACATGTAAGTGTATAAAATTGTAACGCAAAATAATTTCGCCAGTTTTAAAAACGTTAATGCAGAAATACATAAAAAACAATGTTTTACATTAGTATGGAAAGCTGGAAAAAATTTGTGTAAGTAGTTGTAGAAAGTAAATTACGTAGGAATATTTTCATCAATGATTATAACTGCTTTTAGTTTCTTTACAGGAGATTCTGAATTGATGCAACCTAAAGTTGAGCACATACCAGATGAAATGTTGAAAAGCAAACGATTATTATGAATACTAGCTTAAGTTTTAAAAGAGCTATACAAACAAAATAGGAACTGATGGCTAAATAAACAGCAGTCCAAGGTCAGAGATTTTAACTTATTTGGTGAAATGACAATCAAAAATTGATTTTTGCTTGATCAAAGCTCTTTATTGAAACCTTTACAAGCTTCTTATACCATTTGATTTTGTGATTAGAATTAGAAGCCACAAAAAGCATGTTAAACAAAACGGCGAAAATATATGGCAAGGTTAGATGTACTATTGTGACGCTAGTTTGTGCTTGCTTCTTTTCAGTCCAGATATTAAATAAATGAGTTCATCATTTTATGACTGTTTTCATTTTGTCAACCTGCACTACGGTGACGAGCATTGCGATTGAAACAATCTCGCTTTCATTCGGACGAGAGCATCCAACGACACGGAGCTGAGAATGGTATCTATATCAGGAAACCCCGAAATATTTTCAGTTCAGCTTCAACATTCCAGCTGAAAGGTGCTTATCTGTTATTTCAAACTCTTTATTCACGTTGTAGCAAACAACTCAGCTATGGTACGAATTGAGCTTTCTCCCATATCTACCAAGTCCACAATAGAAATTCAGGTTAACCAGAGTAATTGAGTCATGTGAACAAAAGAACTTGGCTGAATTGGTTGACCGATATAAATTCGTGGTTGTATTGTTAACAGGCTAACATCTACATTTTGTAAATGAAAACTTCAAACACAATCAAGTTGTAACCTTGCCTTGCGCCAACACCTTTTAAAAGAATGATTGCTTGTATTATTCCCTACTCAATGTTTTTTCTGCAGACTTTCTCAAAAAGAAAGTTGAGAAAATAAAGAAACGAAATTGTAAAGAATGCTATGTACTTAAAATTTGTTATAAAAGCGACTTCTTTGAAGTCAAAATATTTAAATAGACGGAAAGTCTTTTACTATTGGCAGGTGGTGAAAGGCAAGTTTTTTGTGAAGAAAATGTAAATGCTCGACGTTAGAGTTAGTTGCTAGTTTGTCTGTCATGCGTTGGTTTAAATTTTTTTTTCTTAATGTGAAAACAACATTGTCTTACTTTTGAGAAAAGCGGAATCACCTCAACCGCAAATGTATCTCTCCTCTCCCTCATGTTGGAAAGAAATTAACCAGAAACACTTTTAATCCGACATCCTTTGAAAATGCGTAGCGTCACCCAAACCAAACTTGTTTGCTAGTCCATTATAAATGTGAATTATGACAGCCCGCTATTGCCATTATTTTAGATCGCGTGGAACAAAACAAAAACATTCATGGGATGCTGGAGACGGGATGTATGGGATGGTGTATTTTTTTTGAATTGTTGGAATACATCTCTCCGGATTTGTTCCCGTTTCCATAAGTCTGGACAGATGATTTTCTGTCATATATCCACACAAAAACTCTGATGCCCGGAATCGTGGAAAAGTAATGCTGGTAGCTACTTAGGTGGCAAATTGCAAGCTTGGTTTGCATTGTACCCTCGGTATGTTTTTAATGTGCACACTATAATATTCTGTATTTAAATATTTAAGATTTTTCATCTTCTGAACCAATCTAGTCCTTCATTTTCTTTGTCGAGGTTTATCCTGAATGTGATTGGTACCAACAATGTGACACATTCAACTCATTTCCTTCACGAAGATCGGTGAGCTTACCTACAACTTTTTAGCATGTTTTTCCTCTATCTGTTTCCATTACTGATGATTTATTCTGCTACTCCCAATTTCACGTGAGATCTACCAGGTCAATGGACGTACTCAATTTAGGAAGAAACTTGCATCACAACTGCACAAATCAAAATAGCAAGGAAGTTGGATACGAGTATGAAACATGTGCGCTTAAATTTATGCATTAAATTAAATTTCCCCAGAAAAACGGCAAAAGTAGGACAGCTCATGTTCAAAGCAAGATTCTAGTTATTTATGCCGTATCCGTCATGAAATGTTGCTTAATCTGAAAATAATGCTTCGGCTTCTGACAGAGTAATTCCAGATGATACAAATCCTCACAGAATTCCCATCCTGTGGAAATGTAATGCGGTGTTTTTCTGCATAATAATGACATAATTTATTCTAAGTATGCAGTAATGGAACTAATGCAGCATTTCAGCAGGGAATAGCATTTTATTTATAACGGTTTATTTTATTTGTTAGTGAGGCTAATGTACGTTATGTTGGAGTCTTCCCAAACTATCTCTTTGCTAGTACAAGTTTATAACATAAACAATAACAGAAAGGAAGTTAAATATATACTTTTACATTAAGTAAGATGTTATAAATTATTTTGATGAAAGATGAGGAATTCTCAAGGTCAAGCTTCAACGTTTTGGGTAGGGGGAAACGAAGGACACTTAAAATATCCCTTATTCCATAAATGTTATTGTTAAGAGTATACTGAGAACATTACTGCGGTTATGGATGAAAACTAAATTGAGGTATCAATTAAAACGTTTGACATAAAATTTTAACCTAAAACAAATGTTCGAGAAATAAAATAATTGTTGACGTGGAAT
>LJIJ01003065.1:0-21546 GCA_001718145.1 Orchesella cincta | reverse complement strand
AATTAACAACTACTAATTTTTCTAATTCCAGATCTGATGCGGATTCAGAAACAACTAGTTCTGATGACTGTACGGATAGAACTAGTCTAAATGAAACTGCCCTAATTCCAGATTCGATGCAAACATCAGAAATGACTAGTTTGCAATAATGGTGGAGATGTAGTTCGCCTTTAAAGACGACAGTTACACGGACTCGTTGTACTTAGTACTTTTTATTGCTATTCTTGTGGTTGGCTGTACCTCCACAATAATGGTTACGGTTTATTGGTACAAACGTAGGAAGCAGCAATTAACCGTTGGAATAAACGAAATGGAATTGATTCAGACATAAGCTAATTTAGAGGTCTTACAGTGGAGTGTTTTGTTAGCAGGTTTACAATTTACGTATTCATATATTAAAACAGGCTACAACAGCTTTGAAATACTTACAAAAATTTGGATACTTATAAAGATTTGACTGTGAAGAAGTGACATTAATGCCATATTAATTTTGCTTCCAAATAAGTTTTCCATCCAATATTGAAACAATTCTAATTATTATAGTCAATGAGCATCACATAATGCAAAATGTGTTAAGCGTTAAACGGCCCATTTATTATTATTTCAATTATTAAATAACTTGCACTGACTATTCTTGGCATTAACAGGTTGCGATAATGGGAGTCCTGTGAGTGACTCCTACATCATGACTCTTTTTTTATTTGTCGTCCTCTGTAACCCCTTGCATTTTAACTAAAAGCAATGTTCATAAATTTTCCCCATGCTAAATCGCATATAAATACTAAAACTTCAATTTTATCCCAAATCGACAAAGATGCCTTTCTCTTTGGACTTTCTCATTTTTTGCAGAATTCTACTGGGAAACAGTAGCCTACATTTGGTTCTGTGGATTTGTGTATGGAAAGGTGGAGCGTGTGCTCTACATCATGTTAAGGAATGGAGTTGTTGGTGGAGCCACTTTCTTTTCATTCGGAGGTGAAATCAACGTTGAGAATGGCAATTGGTATTCATAAAAAGAAACTAATCGAGGCAAAAAATGCACGCGGGCTGCTGTGAAAACCAAACCGCAAAAAATGAATTGAAGCTGTGACTTCCGTCAGCTTTTCATTTGGACCTTTCTTTCACTCAACGACTTTTTCATTGCATACATGAATGGGTTGCTAGAAAAGTTTGACGTAATGTTACTTTTTACAGCGTGAATTGTTACAAAAGTTCACGTAGAACCTCGATCACATGACTAATTTCCATGTTAAAATTAACTTTAACGGCACTGGATTTGATCGAAATGATTTGTTTCATTGGAGCGAGATGACATAGGAGGAAAAATGTGAGCAAATGTCTATTACTCATCCTTTGTCAAGGTTCTTTTAACGTAGTCGGACGCAAACTCGTAAATATAGCAAACAGATAAGACTGTAGTACGACCTTGTTAGTATCAATTCAACGCACGAGTCACGAATAAATGACATTTTACAGATATGATGATGAAAGCGGTAGTGAATAAGGAAAATGAAAAGAATAATTGTTTCATCACAGAGTAGTGGGCAGAGAGCACTAGCAAGCCATTGAAAAATGGGCAAATCTTTTTGGTTTCAGACATGACACAACATTTATGATTCGGATGCCTCTCAATATAAACCAATTCATTCTCTGACATTATTCACTAGGAAGAACGTTCAACATGAATGAGAAGATGAAGTCAGTTAAACCTCAACTCGAAAATTTGCATCATCACTGCAACAACCAGGAAGATACGAAATGGAGTCGAACTTTCATGCTCCTTTTGTGGAGGAACGCCTGCAGACCAAGTTACCAATGCAGGTCCGGTCACCTAATCTGCAGCAACTGTTCCACAAACCATTTATTCTGCACACAATGCAGCCCTCCTGCTTCATTTGAAGAACCTAAAATTCGGAACGTTGCTGTTGAGCAAATGCTTGATAGTTTAACATTTGCATGCAAGTTCAGGAGAGTGGATGCAAGATGAAAAGTTACCGCCAGGACTTCGCCAAACACCATCACTCCTGTTTTTACAAGTAAGCAAGATTAAAACTACTGAAACGTTTGCAAGAACTTTTTGCATTTCGTAATAATTCGTTTATTTTGTGCAGCCCGTCCTTGGTCAAACTTGACATGCCTGGTTGCTCCGATCGTTCCAAGATCATAGCAAATTTTCTGGAACGCGGAGTAAAAGTGGAATATGGAAAGCTGAGGATAAACTATTGGAATTTCAAATCAGCCAAAGACATCTCTTCTAACAGGATGCTGAAGCCAGTTTTAATTTGCATGGATAAGGGCGGTCCACTCATTCTGCTGCTTGCGAAAGTAGACATTATCGACATGTCAGCAAGCTGGGTTGCAGTATGTGTCTGGGAGAAAGAAGGTCAACCTTTGGAAAACTTTCAGATGGAATTGACTGTCCAAAAAATGGGAGCGGGTGCCGGTTGCAAACCTACCACTTGCACCATTCCAGTAGCAAATCTTGAGGATGTAGAGGAGTCATTGTGGGGCGCCTTTCCCATCAAGATTTCTCTTCCGTTTGTAAGAAAATGTTGTGAGAACGGACGGCATTTCAGTCAGCGTTGTTGTCAACCAAGAATTCGTGGAAACTAAAATGAGATTTGATTCATTTTAAAATGCTAGCTGACAAAATTATAATAAAAGAATTATAAAAACCAATTTAGATTAAAATTGATAGATTAGATTTAGATTAGATTAAACTTACTTGTAATTATATTTCAATATGCAATCGTACAGTGAATATTAAATTGTGTGATGAATGTCGGAACTATGATGTATATGAATGTTTGTGGTTGGATGGCATTATCATTTATGGCATGAACTTTTGTGATAATTTGCCAAGCAAAACAAAGTAAATTTGATACATGCATGTAGTCTCACTTGAGGGGCACTCATAAAGAAAATATCAGTTTTGATTGCAATTATGCTTCAGGTAAGGAATTTTACCGTATTTTGAGACATATATATGTTGCATTTTATCCTAGGAAAAGGTCTTTTTGAATCAAGCATTAGCCATCAAGATATATGCGAATAGGTATCTATAAATAAATAGTATGCGTCAAATTCAGAATTTTCTCAGGTAAAGGCTGAAGTGTTTTTTTCGTTTATTACTGAAGTCTTGTGACGGGATTCGCTGTAAACGTGTAAGTTTGAATATAATGCCAAAAATTAATGTATGAGAGATTCAATCACATTTTACGCAAGTGCACACCACTGTTTTAATACAATTTAATGATTGTATATTTACAGAACATAATTACTGCAATATCATTTTTTAGAGCAAAGAAAGCCACAGTATGTAAGCCATTAAATATATGAAACAATAAATGAGTAAATGTTGCTTTCCTTTTTACTAAAATAATTGTTGCTAAAATTTATTGCCATCTCATGTAACCAGAATTCATGAAAAATTTAATTTTTGTTTGACAAAACCGGCGAAGTGTGAAAAGTATGCTTTTTGAGACTGAATAATTAACCAATGGAATACCTTAGCTATTGGATTTCCGCAAAATGTTTGAGTTTATAAGAAATTGAAATCCAAGCAATTTCATCCTTGTATTTCTGAACTTTTAACTTGCAAAATGTTTCGAACTCCATTGAAGCCGTAATTAAACAAGCTATTATTATCAAAATGACGACACTTGATATATATTTGACTATAACAATTCTCTCTTTGTTCGTAACAAGACGCAACGCATTCAATAATTTAATAACAATGCATGATTGCACACGAAACCATCGAGTGTGTGCCTTCCATCGAAATAGGGGGCAAATTCAAGAGGCAACACACTAAACAAAAGATTTCTTAAAATGCATTGCTCCTTGCACTTGTTGTTGTTGTCTGGAAGTTGACAGTCAAAGGTTCAATTGATTTTATTGTTATTCTTGCAGTTTTATGCAACAATATTCATTGTTGAATTCATTTATGCGTGTTGAGTCGAGTTATATTTTTAGTTTTCAGTTTGCCGTTGTTGGTCATTGGTGTTTCATCGAATATGTCGATGTCAACAAATGAAGATCTGGTGGCAGGGGTGGGGAACCTAGGAAGGGGCGCTCCCGAAAAGTCAAGAAGATCTTCTCCGAAGTAATGCTGTTTTGAAGTGAAAGGCTCTAATAAATTGTTATGCAAGGGTGTTAATTATGATTTTGTATTTTCCATGTCGTTGTTTTCAGACTTTGACTATAATTTTGGAGCATCTGATTCGAGACGAAAGTAGGAATATCGTGTTAGGCTACCGGGGCGTCAATTCTAAATGGAGAGATATCATTGGCTCTTTGATCGAAAAGAAGATCACTTCAGGCGAGTTTCCAGTCTTCCCAGGAATGAGGATCGTGGGCGTCGGACGACACTATGAGAAGCTTCATATTCGCTTCTCCGAATCGAGATTCCCTTCCGGTGGAAACCCATTTCCGTTCAACTCCCTTCTTCTCAGCGGAAATAAGAATGCTCCTGATTTCAACTACAATCCTATTCAGCTCCACATCCCACTGAAGTTGCCAGCTTTTGCATCAAGATTTGGAGGAACCATCACCTCCTTTGCCCTTCAGGATCAAGTTATTCCCATTAAGACTGTAGAACTGATGCTTCGCTCCATGCCTAGTTTGAAACGGCTTAGTCTCGTGGATGTGAAGCAGGTGAACGTCATCATTAAGCCGGATTCTGTGATGCCAAGTGCCCCACTGCTGCCAAGTCTCGCCACCTTTGGAAGTCGAGTCAAAGCTCAAAGATGGAGCGGAGGAGGAAGATGAGAAAAGGAACATCTTGTATGTGTGGCTCCTGGCATCCTATGCTGATCAACTTGTGACCCTGAATATTAAAACCGTTGATCCGTTTCCACCTCTTCATAGATCCTACGAATATTCTCATCCAATTGGAAGCGGTGAATTTAGGATTGCTTCTACATCGGAATCTGCATTTGGAAAGCTGAAGGAGCTCAAAATCTGTTGTCCAACAGCGGAGTTTTTGCTGTTCAGTGAAACGCCCTCGCTTCAACGAATTTCAATCAATGGACTCCCGAGAGAAGCCCTCGTTGACTTGCGGCACTTGACCCCTTTAAAAGATGTGGAAACACGCTGGAGATACTCAGCTTGGATGCTCCTTGGGAGGAGTTGGTGCGCTGGCGTGTGAGTTATAGAAAACTTCAACAGGGAAAAATGTTAGTTCCTTCAGTAGAAGTCGTGGCTCCAATGCTCAAAACGCTGGAAATACACTTTCCTCATGACGATGTTGACGACTTTATGCTGAGCGCCTTCACCTTGTGGTTTCCTGCTTTGCAAAATCTCCAGCTGCTGCACTTTCAAGTACCTACCTTGACGAGATGTTGGGTGTCGATGAGATTCCTGGAGATGACGCCCCGAGTTGATAAGCGAGAGCGAGCGAGCTAATGAAATTGTCTAAAAGTCGACTGATGTCTCGAAACGAAGTGATTAAAAAGATAAACAGTCTCTGCCGCCAGCACGGATAGGGGATCTACTTCGGCGACTAGGAAGGGGTTTCCTTCTTGATGCCATAAATGAGGCGCCACTCCTCTTTCTGAGCTCGCTCAAACATTTCTGAGTGTCCAGACTTCTGCTCAAGAAGAAAGGCCCTGATTTTCAACCGACTCGCTGCTCTGGGTGAAAAGAAAGAAAAAGTAGTTGCTGAGCAGTGGATTCAGGAAAATTATTTTGGCACAACTGGAACAACCTCAAGATCGTCTCCGTCAGCTCAGGGGAAGCCAAATGGGATATCTGTGTTGTCCGGAGAATGGATGGTGCCTGAGGCTTTATCTGATGGAGGAGATGACAGCCATGACTAATAATTATGTTATATCACTTGACTTATGTTTATGTACAATAGCTTAAGAAATAAATGACTTTTAAACTCGATCAATTAATTGGGATTTATTTATTTATATTTCGTAGTAATTAAATTAACATTATTTTAATTGAATTAGTAGTAAATCAACGGATTACTCGATGAATGACCTCATTTTAAATCTGACACGAATGTAGCTTCGTTTTTGCATTCTTAACTGTTGTACTTTTAAAGGACACATTTGGGAGTGATATATCATTTCTTCTTGACACATTTATGGTACAAATTACGTCGCTAAAGGTACATCATTACATCACGAATTGTCGGGTTTATTTAAATACAGTAATTTTAATGTTACTGCAGCTACAAAATACTAATGAACCAACAGCATCTTGGCTCACTTTGTTGAAAGCATGTTTAATACTTCCTCCAGAGTATTTGTTGAGCAGTTCACCAAAATAGCAAACAACCGCAAAAAGAAGGCCGATAATTAACAGGTAAAAGGTTCCAATTAAATGCTTCATCCCAAGATTTTCATCTGCTCCTTGAACGTCAACTTCGGGTGGGATTATCGTTCAAACTGCTTTCCCACTCTCTCCTCTTGTTATGCAAATAGTCAAAGTCAAATGTCCACCACTTTTCTGTCAATCCCATATCCATAGCTGTATTGATACTTATGTCAAACTTGTGTTTAAAGAGTGCTCTCTTTGAGTAAATATATCCTACCGAAATGAAAGTACTTGTGTCAACCGCCTTCTTGAATGGAAGTTGGGCACACCTTTCTGGAAAAGTTTTGTAAGTGCGAAATCCACAATTTGAGCTCCATGAAATACACGCTGAAGGAGTGTCAAGTGCGGCGTTTGAAAGCAGCGAACTACATCCTCTTCCAGTTCCAGTCTTCTGAAAATTTCTTTGGAATGCGAATCTGTGCTTGATTTGAGAATATTGTAAGCTCGATTCGTTCGAAGTACAATACCAAATGATGGGCTCTCAGCCAATTCTCTAAATGTTGTTGGTGGCCATCAAGTAGCGGAAATGCCAAAGTGAGACCAATTTGGAGCGATAAGCAGGTAATTAGAAGCGCGAATACTAGCCAAAATGCCAAAAACACCCTAGTTGAATGAAGTGCCGTTCCTCAGGATATTTCGTCTTGTTCCAAATTGTCTTTAGAAAATACCTGAGTATCCATCAGGAGAAACGGATTGCTTGGTTAGTTTCAGCAGGAGATAATGAGCAAGAATGAAGTAATCAGAGTGATTACTATGCAAACCACACTACTTGTGGAAATGGCCAGAAGAAAGCTTTCCAGGAATAATGAGGTTGGGCCACATTAGTTGTAAATGATAGCCAGATGTAAGTCAGGGGGAAATGTAAAGGCAAACCAATGAATTCCTTGAGGAAATACGCCCGACTGGAAACCCCAAATCGGCAACTCAGAAATAACGTCACCAACTACACCAATCCAAGTTCCATTGGAAGGCGGCGGCCCAGTTGAACCTCCACCACTGGCTGGAAAATATTGAGTAGTGAAATTGTATTTGTAGCTAAGGTACTCCAACGGCAGTTCCAAAGATTCTCCTCGGGTACCATACCTGTGAGGTTTGATGGAGCTGATGAAAGATACGCCCAAATTGCGAGATGCTGACTTTGAAAAGTTTCCCGCTGAAAGTTTGATAGCAAATCTGGAATGAATTTGAACTGGTGTGGCAATATCCACAGGGAGCCTGCCAGTTGTGCACGTGTTGGCAGGCCATTGTTGCAATGAACAACATGTTTGTCTTGAGTTGCCCCGTTTTCTTTCCTAATATTAACTTGTGCTTAATGCCGCCCCATGCAAATGGTTTACTGGTTAATATTCTTGTCAGGCAGAGAAGTTTCAGGTAATGAAAAATATAAAATCTTCATCGGGCTTAATTATTCCACTCAACTTTTGGCAAAAAACTATAAAAACGAGGTAGATTTAATATAACATCACTTTGTCTTTGCTTGTCGTCTGGAAATCAATTAGAGCCACCTGTGCATTTATTGCCGATGTTTGTGTAGATCCGAAAAGCTGGCGATTATAAACAGTTATATTTTCGTGGTAATCTATTACGTATTGTCTTTGCTGAAATGTTTCTACTTGAGATATAAACGTTGTTTTGCGATCTCGAGTCTGATTTTTCCTGATAGGTTCCTACGTTGGAGTAAAGAGTAGATGAGTGCAGGATTGTGTGAAGGTAGAGTGCTGGCAAGGTTCTCAAGTATCCAGCGACTGCGACGCCAACAGCTTCCGAGTTAAAGGGAATGCAAAGTGAAAAGCAGTAAGACTCTAAAAGCACATTCCTGTGGTTATTTCGTCATTTTAACAAAAGTTTTAAGAACTGACCTTTGCAGTTTGCATCTCAGAGTTGGAATGATTCGGAAGGCATGTGAAAGTAGGAGGATTATATTTCTAAATAAAACCATTTCCGATTTTTTGTACTCAAACAGCCTACACGTGCTCATTGATATTCGGAGCTGTGCACCTCCACCACTGGCTGGAAAATATTGAGTAGTGAAATTGTATTTGTAGCTAAGGTACTCCAACGCAGTTCCAAAGATTCCTCGGGTATTTAACCATACCCCTGGTGAGGTTTGATGGAGCTGGATGAAAGATACGCCCAAAGTTGCGATGCTGACTTTGAAAAGTTTCCCGTGAAAGTTTGATAGCAAATCTGGGAATGAATTTGAAACTGGGTGAGGAATATCCACAGGGCCTGCCAGTTGTGCACTGTTGGCAGGCCATTGTTGCAATAAAAACATGTTGTCTTGAGTTGCCCCGTTTTCTTTCCTAATATTAACTTGTTCTTAATGCCCCATGCAAACGGTTCACTGGTTAATATTTTGTTCAGCAGAGAAGTTTCAGATAATGAAAAAATATAGTAATCTTCATCGGCTTAATTATTCCACTCATTTTTGCAAAAAACTATAAAAACGAGGTAGATTTATAATATCACTTTGTTCTTTGCTTGTCGTCTGGAAATCAATTAGAGCCACTGTGCATTTATTCCGATGTTTGTGTAGATCCGAAATGCTGCGATTATAAACTTATATTTTCGTGGTAATCTATTACGTATTTGTCTTGCTGAAATGATCTACTTGAGATATAAACTTGTTTTCGTTCTCAGTCTGATTTTTCACTGAATTTCCACGTTTATAAAGAGTAAGTGCAATTGGTAAGGTAAGTGCTGCAAGTTTCTCAATTCCAGCACTCGACGCTAACACTTCGAGTAAAAGGAAAGCAAATGAAAATAGTAAGACTCTAAAAGTCAATTTGTGTTATTTCCGTCATTTTACAAAAAGTTTTAAACTGACCTTTGCATTTGCTTCTCAGATTTGGAATGATTCGAAGCGTGTGAAATGCTTGAGGATATATTTCGTGAACTAAACTCATTTCCATCTTTTTAGAACTGAACAACCTGCACGTGCTCATTTGATATTCTGTAGCTCATTTCCATAATCATTTCCATTTGGTTGGTTGAAACAGATTATTTAATCATGCAAACTTGTCTGGAAAATCGTTGAAGCGAGAAGTATTTTATGGCTTGGCAGGTCACTTATACAAAATCAATACTTTCTTCGGATTTTCTTTGGCATAACCAATAACCATTTAGTCGTTGATTCTTTCATGAACCTTTAGTGGCTAAGTATGATGGGATAAATCTGTGTGGTGTTCGTTTTTTGGAGTAATATAATTTCAGATGCAGTTAATTGGTCGATAAGCACTATATCCAATTTAAAACGTCTAAAAATTGGTCAAATGTAGAAACAACTAAATTTTTCAAAGTTTCAAAGCCTTCCCGAAAAAACGGGTTGGTCACGGCATACATCATTACTTAAAAGAAAGATTGAGTGTAGCATCGTGAAACGAATGTAATTTTTCTCGATTCCGGATTTACACATTTTTAATAATGCAGAGAATTAATACTAATTTTTATCATTTATCACATTATTAATTAATGAGTTATATGTACTTTAACACTTTTTGAGATATATTCCCTTGCAAGGTTTTAAAAATAAGATGAGATGTGGTATGTGTCAATCAACTGTAAACTTTGGAGACAGTGTCTTTTAATTTGTTCCGCGCCTAGAATACCCACACCAATACCAGTTTATTGATACTTCATTAACACTACTCACAAAATGCCGAATAGAATTCTGTGATAAATGTTTTGGATCATAAAAATGAGTTTTAAGTAGGCATTCCTCACAATTCGCTAAAGCCCGCTGAGATTTTGCAATCAACGTGAAACTTGGTGTGAAGAGTTGTTTGTAGAAACATATTCCAGCCGTTGGTCCGACGGCTGGACTAGTTGAAAAAATAGTTTGGCTCAACGAAAGAAGCTTTTATGTGACATAAATTATTTATGTCTTCTTAAAATTTTACATCATGGTTTGTCGCCTTTTTCACAAAAATTGATAGCAATTTGGGGCATGAAAGTAGTTCGCAGACAGATTTTGATGTTAAATGCATTATTTGGTTTGCTAAGTGACTTTCTGTGTTTTAAAAAACATAATCCTACGACTATTAGGTGAATTTTTCCTTTAAAAACTCACTTTGGTCGGTTTAGACTGCTTTTTAATAATTAAGATATGCCATGCCAAGAGCGTCCATCCCATTATAATAAATTCCTGACGCGATTGAACAAGTGTGGAAGTGCAATTTACATTTAATAAATTTTGTACCGGCTTTATGAAAGGTAAACTGATCCTATCGTTGACAATTTGGATGACGTCGGTACGCATACATGATATATGAAAAGTTTTTTGAAACGTGACACGCAACTAAATATAACATGGCTATTGAAAAAGTGCAGTTAAGTGAAAAGTCTTGTAGTGTGTAATTCATAATGGAGGAACTTAGCAATTTTAACTCTAAAAATTGTAATCGGGAGTCTCAGAAATTTTTAAATACATACGTAGTCGTCGGGACAATCATAAAAACCAAACCAAGAATAAGTGGCGTATTAATTTTCACTAAGAACTTTCACTCATTACATGCGAAGTGTAACAGATTTTTAATGAATACGGTTTATATTACAACGTTGGTAATGACAATTCTCTGAATGTGTCCGGTTTTCTACTCCATCACCACGACCAAACGCACTTTAAATCAAAGGTCTTGACTCATTTTTGATAGTAATAAATTCAAAAGTTAACAGCTAAATTGATTGTATTACTTAGAATCATGGCGGTACTCAGTTCACGGTGCTAAAGCATTCAAGAAACCTTTTATAAGTAAGTTGAAAAATTTACAACTAAGGCACATTTAATGCAACGATTCATCATGGTCTCTTTTTCCTTTCGTTCCAAATTGTATTAAAAATGCTTCAAGATTGGATTCAATCTGCGCTATGTTGGCATTAGACAGTGTTTCGCATACCATCATGACATGCTTAGTCCATTTCCGTAAAAGCATAGAAGTTCACTATGGAAAGACTGCTGTTTCCATCAACAGATTCATTTTTTGTCAATAAGTAAATCAAACAAGTGATATATGTCACTATATGGGGATATTTTTTGGCTACTCCATGACTGTTGAAATTTATTTTATTTTTTGAGAATGTTCAATAATACTGCATTACTTTAAAATGGGACAAAATTTAGAAAATATACACGTTTCGGCTGAAGTTTACAAGTGTATTAGAAATCAACAACGAAGTTGGTATACTTACTTTCATACCACAAAGTATGTAATCGAGAAGTGCTACGTACTTATTTGAGGCAGCTAAAGAGTTTATTGAACGTTTTTTAAAGTATATACACAATAGCTTTATAATATATTTGCATAGCCTATTTATAAAAATTATTGGTTTTGATTTTATTCTAAATGTTAATAATTATTTCAACAAACTACCTGGATTAAGCAGCTGTTTACTAATTTATTAACTACAAGTACCCTTAATTTGAGATAAATGCCAAAACAAATATTCACCTTAATTAAGTTAGTTGTCAATGGTTAACCTGAAATTCTACCAAAATAACGCTGCTTACGAAGTGAGTGTCGCTGTATCATTTTGTTTAGTTAAGAAAGTTAGGTTCTGTGATAAAGTTTGATTTTCCCTAACAAGTGCAAGTCTACGAAACGTTCTACTGCAAAATTGAGAAATAGTAGGGGTGTTTGCTTTTCCAGGAAATTGGTTGCCCCAAAATCAATTTTTAGAGGAGCCAATGAACGAATAAATCGTGTTGCTTCCGATGACTTTGCGTTAACAGCCGAGAACGAATCCGTATGATTTCCACAGCAGATGTTGAGTGAACAGAACCCGCACTCCCAAATGTTCCAAGGATGATGATGACTATTTCAATCACACATAATGTGTTCCAGATTGTGATCGGCACTGGCAGATTCAGTTCTCCGGAACCAACCTTAAGAGAATGTGCAGTTGGAATGTAAACGTTATGCTGAGTGCGGCCAGAGTAACAAATAAACCTCCGTGTGTGACCCATTAAACCATTTGTTCAGCAGTTGCAAGATTCTGTAGTAAGTTCCACCTGTGAGGATATTCCTAGTTATCATGATTCTGGCAGCAGATTTGACAGATATTTTCTGGAGTGTGCAACCAATAAGGACATGCATACAAAGAATAAACCCACTTCCCAGCATTGCCCTCCAAACTGACCAATTGGCGATGAATAAAAACCCGGTTTCTATCCAGATTCTCATGAAACTTGCCGTCTTCAACAGGCAAAACGGATTCAAGACAAACATGATGTTTGGCTGGGAGCATGGCATAAAACATGAGCCAACGCAAGAACCCAAGGTGAGAATTTAATGCTGTAGTAGAAAGCTTTGCAGATCATAACACAAAGCCGTAGTTGCCGTTTCATGTATAACCTGTCACCTATGCTAGTTTTCCTCGAGATGGTGGCTCCCAGACTAAGATATCCATTGAAGAAATTGGCCGTTTCCTGTCCATGAATTGAAATGCTCCAGAGACCCCGCAGCTCCCACTATTCCAACTACGCTCATCAATCCGAGATTGGCTTTGTCAATTCTTCCGTGTTCCAACTGTAGTTTAGCTTGGAATGTGTTCAGAATTCCAAGGAGGACCAGCAAAAGTAGCCATAACGCCCATTCGAATCCGCACTTTTTAGTTTAAACTTGCATTTGTTTGCGTCCCAACAGTGTTTTGTACCTGGTATTTTGAGTGTGAGCTTGTAAGAATCTAGAAGAATTGCAAGAACTCCTGACGTTTCCAGCATTTTGAATATTGAATAAATTAAATTGTAATATTTTACCAAATTGCTTTCTTGAGCAAGTTCTCCGTGAGGAATACGGACTGTAGACAAAATATAATCTACAATGCCTGTGCATAAAAGAAAAGGCAGAAACGACTCTTAAAATTTAATTAAAAGTGGCAAAAGCTGTCATGAAGTTAAGTAGGAGGTGTAGACCAGAGGTAAAAGGTAAATTCTTATGCTTCAATCTGATAAAAATTATTTTAAATTGGCTAGACAATGCTATGACATGAGTGTCTGTGACATTCTTAATTCCGGTTTCATTTTGGCATCATAAGCTCTCCAACCCATTTCCTTCACATTTATTTAGGTTCTAAAGCCTGTGTGTAATATTTAAAGAATTAATTAATTTAGCAAGTAGTATTTGTCGTGATAAAATTTTGTAGGAGGTGAACCAAAGAATCTCTGATTACATATCAAACAGTCGTAGTGTTTAAATAAATCAACTTTCTATGTCGATAAGATATTAAGAACAGATTTTTTTATATTTTCAAACGTATCAGCAAGAAAGTTTCACCCAAGATCTCACATCCCTATCAGCTATTTTCATCCTAAATGTCATTGTTTTATTGACCTTCACTGACACGTAGCACTAGCTACTATTGTTCAACACTAGGTAAAGGTTTTATATCGACATGTCCGAAAAATTAAATTATATTGCACATTTTCAATCTTCCAATTTCAACTCGTGAAAGCGAGTTGAATTGCAACCGCATCATGTAGAAGTAAAGAGCCATTGAGCGAGACAGAAGCCGACCGTAAAGAGGGCAAACCAAATCCCAACTTTACTTGGATCGGATAAAAGAAGGAATGAACTTAATTTGTTTGTTTCTTGCTGCTTCGACGACACGAGCGAACCATTGCTCAACAAATAACGAATTATATATTTCACCACCACCTTAATAGTAATAATAGATTACAAGTTTACTAATAAATTGATTATTTCTTTTTTCCTTTGAAGTCAGCAGGCAACTGCAATCATGTCGACATCAAAATCCAAAGCTCTGGCTACCGTCGTGAAGAACCGGAAATTGGAAATGGAAGACAACAAAAGCACTCCTCAACCTGAAAAGACGATGGAAGATATTCCTCCCGAAGCAAGTCCTTTTTATGAATGATAAGCATTACATTTCGTTCAGATGTGTCAAATTTATGGGTTGAGATGATGTATTGATTAGTGCTCTTAACATCTAACATTTGTTTTATTTCCAGGTTCTTACCATGATTCTGGAACACGTGAGCCCGGACAAAAAGAAGAGCAACCTGTTGGCCCTTCGCTTCATCAATTCCCAGTGGAAGGATGTCGTTGATTCCATTATCGAGAAGAGAATTGTCTCTGGTGACATCCCAGCCTTTCCCAGAAGAATTAAGTTGACGGGTGTCGAACGACAGAATGCCCAACTCCATGTTCCCATCCCTGCTCAACCAGATTTTCTGCTGGAAATCCCTTCCCGTTCAACACCCTCCATCTCGGTAATAATAGGGATCTGAACAAAAACGCGCCAACCCAATCTGGATGGGCATTATCGGATCCCCATGAGTTTGACAGCTTTTGCTTCAAAATTCTGTGGAAATCTCACATCACTCTCTTTACATAATCAAGAAATGTTTATTGACACTCTAGCCACAATTCTCGGCTCAATGTCCGGCTTAAAAACGGCTTAGTCTCGTGAATGTGGGGAGCTGTATATGAATTGTATTCAATCGGCCCCTGCGCTCCCGACCGCGCCACCCCTGCCAAGCCTCAAACTCTTAGAGGTCAAATCTACACACAGTTCGGGAACAGGAATCATATTGTACGTCTGGCTCATTACATCGTACGCTGACCAGCTTGCGCGTATGAATTTGGAAACATATCACCCGCTCCCCTGTCTTCAGCAACAACGCCGTTATTTCATTCCCGATCACGACGAAGTGTCAATCGCCACCACTTCGGCTACTGCGTTTGGAAGGCTTAAGGAACTCAACATTTTGCGACCATCTAGACTTTTTTGCCAGTTTAGCAAGCTCCCTGCAATTCAGCGACCGTCGGTAAATGGTTCGATAGACTTCCTCCACTGGATGCGCGCACCATTGCCGGATTTATCGGAAGATGTGGGGACACCCTTGAGTATCTTTCTTTGAACTTCATGTGGGAGAAGCTTATGATTCGTGATGTACACCGACAGCCACCTGGAACTGTGAATGGAAACCTGAAAAGGCTTGCGATACCATACCCAAGGTCGGATGATCATGAAATGTTTGTCAGCATGGAGTTTCTCGTCATGTTTCCTGCATTGGAGGAACTTCAGTTCCTTATTTTTCATCCAGCGAAGGAATTGTACACTTTAACGATCAGCTAGTCGATGAGTTTAACCAGGTGGACAGGGAAGGAGACACGATTGCTGCTCTCAAAGAAAGGCTGGTTTCAATTCGACAGGATGGTGATGAAAAGAGGAGGATCATTCGTCAGCAGATCAATGCACTCGATTTGGAAGCAAGGAACAGATTTCAGTTTAACTACAAGATGCACGGCGAACTTAGTAAACAACTACGTGACTTGGAAACCACTACTCGGAACGATTCTCGCGCTGTTTTCCAACGACTCGCTGCTCTGGGCGAAAAACAGGAGAAGGTAATTGTGGAACTATTGTTGGAGCGTGTGGGGATCTGGAACACTTGCCCGAATTTGAAGATCGTTGTTGCCAGCTCAGAGGAATGTGTCGGAGGGAGGTCTGTGTGATTCGAAGAACGGATGACGCCTGAAGCTGGTGCTATGGAAGATGATAGTTAGTAATAATTTGAGTAGTGATTGAATTTAAGGATTTCCAGAACTAGGTTTTAGGCTTTATGATAATACAACAATAGAAATAGAATGAATAGTATATCGTCTAAATTGTGTTTTTTAAACGATTTATTTGCGAAATAAAATACTTTTGAAGAATAACTTTTCATTGGATTGATAAAGCTTTCGACACTAATTACATATAAATAGCTATCAACCAAGTATCTTCGGATACCTTGGCATAAAGGTGCTAACTGAATTCATTAAATAAAACTGTCATCCTCTTCTTTATATATCTCAGTCTTCATCCGGTCTCCGAACAAGGCAGATATCCCCATCAGACTTAGCTCCTGAGCTGACACACGATTCTGAGATTAGGGCAAATGTTCCAAAACCTTCGGCGACGGATCAATTGTTCAGCTATAACTTTCTCCCTCTTTTCACCCAGACCAGCCAGTCTTTTGAAGATCCTGATCATTCTGTCCCTTGTATCATCCATGGTATCAGAAAATTGTTCAACATCAAGGTTCGGTGGTAGCCCAAGAGCTGCCAGAACTTGTTTTCCCCGTCTCAGAGCTAATCCATTTTCTTCATTTCGATCCATATTTATCAATATAATGCCCGCAAAACCTCCACTTGAAACGCGAAGTAGTTTCCAGTGTTGAGCCAAACTTTCTTTCAGATTCGCAATTTCATTCGCTCGCTCATTCTCGTTCACAACTATAACGACTTCCTCTTGATGCTCGTCCGTCTCCTCAAAATCACAGAGTGCATGTTGATAACCATCGGGTAGAAAATGAAGTAGCCGAAGCGTTCGCAAAGCTGGAAACATGACGAGCAATTCATCACTTAGAACCTTTTCCTCACCCCGGATGAAAACCTTATCAGATGGGTAATGCATTGTCAGCGTTTTAAGGTTGGGAGCGACGACACCATCCGTTTTTAGTAGTGTTCCGTCATTTTGATTGGTTTTAAGCGATTCTCCACTCACCAATTCATTCCAGTTGACGTTCAAAGTGAGGGTCTCAAGAACATCTCGACATTTCACAACGAAGTTCCTTAAGTCGACGGTTGGCTCTCTAGCTAATCCATTCACAGAGAGTTGTTGAAGAACTGGAGTTTCACTGTTGTTCAAAAAGTCTTTTCCAGGACGGCTGATGTTGAGCTCCTTCAGCTTTCCAAATGCGGAATCCGAAGTCTTGCCAATACGGATGAAACAGCCGTCGAAGAGATGAGTATACACGTGTTGACGCTGAAGTGCTGGAAATGGACGCTCTGATTCCAACTTCAAGCGAACAAGTTGCTCAGCACAAGCGCAGATAAGCCACAAGTAGAGGACCTGAACCTGATGGTGATCCAACAGAGAGTTCGACTTGAGTTCCAAATTGGAGAGGTAGGGCAACGGTGGCGGAGTCGGAAGGAGAGTATCAGCAAAGTTTTCAAAGTCATTTGAAAGTTCGACGTCTGATAAACTGAGCAATTTCAAGTTGGGCATTGTGCCCAGCACGGATGCTAGCAAAGTTAGATGAATAGCTTGATCCTGAAGGGCGAATGTGGTCAGATTGGCTCCAAATGACGCCATAATTGCTCCAAAATACACGGAATGGATGGTGCCACGTGCTGTGAGTGATGCCGAACTGAACGGAAATGGATTTCTACCGTTCCGAAGTGTAGCTGGGCAGTTTTTAATTGAGAGTTGATTATTTCCTCCTTGGTCTCCCGTCAACATTTCTGGAAAGGGAAGAAATTCACCGGAGGTTATCCTCTTTGTGATAAGGGAGTCAATGAGGTTCTTCCACAGGGAACTCACAACACGGTAGCCTAATATGTTGTTTCTTGGTTCATTCAAAGTCAGCTGTTCCAAAATGATGGTCAGCACCTGAAATCCATTAATGATTTCTTTTCGTAAACGAACTGAAACCGAAATGTTTGAAGTTGCGATTTATTTAGAACACAGGAAGCAGGACTTACTTCAGGTGGAATATCTTCCATTGTCGTTTCACATTTTCGAATACGTCCCTTATCTTCTTGATTCGATTTCTGGTTCTTCACAGTACGAGCACGGGATCGGAGGTTATACGTCGACATCCTCTTCAATTGTCAGTCCTGCCGTTTTATGTTTTATCTAATTTAATACAACAACAACAAATTTGGCTAATGTTTAACATTTCCAATACGAAGTTAGTGTTGAAGTTCAAGGAGAATAATGAATACAGACTATAGTAAATTAAACTTACCTCAATTTCGACAAGTTTTGACCACCTTGAAAGTGGAAACGGAAAGAACGGAAAAGTTCAACAAATAGAAGTGAGCATTCCTAAACACACACCCCAGCACACCCAACACACCCCAGCACACCCCACACCCCAAAAAACCACACCCCAAAACACACCCCACACCCACCCAAAAACACACCCCACCACACCCCACAAAAAACACACCCACACACCCCACACACCCAAAACACACCCCACACACCCCAAAAACACACACCCCCAAAAAACACACCCCACACCCCACACACACCCACAACAAAAACACACCCACACACACACCACACCCAAAAACACACACCCCAAAAACACACCCCACAAAACACACCCAACAAAACATCACCCCACAAAACACACAAACACCCCACACTCACACACCCCAAAAAACACACCCCACACACCCAAAAACACACACACCACCCAAAAAAACACACCCCAACAAAAAACACACCACACACCCAAAACACCCCACACAAAAAACACCCCACACACCCCAAAAACACACCCCCATTTCTTTCTTACATAGGTATAGAATCTTTACAAAGTTTCGGGTTGGATTGCAGATAGCAGCTAGTTTTTTTGTCAATCGACCAAAAAATTTGATTGTATTTCTGAACGTTTTAGAACATTCTCTGTCGTTTCCACTACTTTTTGCGAAAACTGAAATTTTCCAAAGTTTTTTCGTCAGTTGACCGAATTTTTTTTTATTGCAGATCTCGACGTTTCAGAACATCTTGAGTCTAAAAATACTAATTTTAGAAATTTTTTGAATTTTCCCGTTATATGTTTTTTGTAATTTTTTTCAAAATACTGTGTTTGGTTGAGATTAGTTTGGTTACGTCTTGGTTATGTTTGCATAACCAAGACGTTACCAAACCATAAAAAACAGAAAAAGTAAAGAAAAAAAATTTTGGACTTAGAAAATTGTTTGGTCAATTAACAAAAAAGTACACTTTATCCGTGTGAATCGCCTCTGGTTTCTTCTGGAAGTCAAATATCTCCTCAGAAAACAGCTGCTTCAAGCTGTTCCTTGAAATCAGATGTTAATATCCATGATATTTTCCCACCAACTCGGGAACAAGAATCAATATAATCAACTGCTCATGTGCAGGATTCTGGAGCCCAGCGTGATGGAGGACGGTCGCAGTCGCTGATTCAGACTTCTAATCTTCCCATTCTTCTTGTAAACAACTGAGATTTTCTCTCACCCGACTGTTTCTCCTAGTGTTTTTTGGGGTGTGTGGGGTGTGTTTTTGGGGTGTGTTTTTTGGGGTGTGTGGGGTGTGTTTTTGGGGTGTGTGGGGTGTGTTTTTTGGGGTGTGTGGGGTGTGTTTTTTGGGGTGTGTGGGGTGTGTTTTTGGGGTGTGTTTTTTGGGGTGTGTGGGGTGTGTTTTTGGGGTGTGTGGGGTGTGTTTTTGGGGTGTGTGTGGTGTGTTTTTGGGGTGTGTGTTTGGGTGTGTGGGGTGTGTGGTGTTTTGGGGTGTGTGGGGTGGTGTTTTTGGGGGTGTGTGTGGGTGTGTTTTTTGGGGTGTGGGGGTGTGCTGGGGTGTGTGGGTGTGTGGGGGTGTGCTGGGTGTGTGGGGTGTGTGTTTAGGAATGCTGGTCGTAACTCTCCCAAATGTCGTTTACAAAGGTAATGATGAACGGTGTGATAATGACCTTCTCGGTGTAGTTTGGCCACTTTTGAGGACACTCGGAAGTGGGCGAAACACGTCGACTCCGCTGCAAGTAGGTTTTCTGAAAAACAACAATTAAAATTGTCTTTTGTTTTTTGTAAAATTGGAATTAAAAATTGACGTGCAAATCTTACAACAAGCAAAGGAATGCATTTTCCGACCCACTCCTTGTAAATGGTCTCGTTATTCTCCTCCATTAGCTTGTTGGTGCACATGCACATACTCCAAACTTCATCGTTTTGCTCCAACCAATTGGGCTGTCCTTCGCCTCGTGGTATTTCACTGTCAGCTCCAGCTTCCGATGAAGTTGCTCATTGAACAAAAACGTCCAAATGGGGTTGAATCCCGAATACCTCTCTCCCTTTTTGACCACCTGACCGCACCACCATTCCTTGTTCATTGATCCAGGTCAGGAGCATTGACAAAATCTGTTGATTCCGGGTATGGAAACCTTCCTTTATATTCGTAGCAGCAAACAAAGGCCGTTTATTCTCGTCTGTTTTCATTCACCACGAACTTTTTACCGGAAACGACTGTAGTTATATACTTTGAGACGAAGCAATGGGCTGTCCATTTTCCCATTCGATTTTGGATTCGGGCAGGTCAACATGCCAGTTTGAACATCATCTTTTTTCAACCAACTTTTCAAACGACTTTCCCGCGCAATCCGTCAGCGCACCTGTTCAGAGGGCGGAGGATCGGGAAAAGCCACAAGGGTAGCTGTATTCCAGTCGTCGTTATGGCTGTATCGGTCTGAGAAGCTGGTTTCATCACTGCAGTTCGTTTGTAGCGCTCATGTTCCACAGGAAAACTAAAGCTGAATCCGAACTCACTTTGAAAAGGAGGGGAACCTTTACTGGGCCACAGTCAGCGCGTAGTCCTCCACAATTCCGGTGAAATATCCAGTTAAACAAGGCAGAAGTTGGACGCCAGCGCATGCGCAGTCCTCTTCAGACATCGGGGCTATTTGAGGATCTTCCAGGGTGCATAAGCAGGTTCTAATCGCGTCCTCATTCTTCTCAATGTATTCTACTTGATTTCCCATCTCCTCTGTTTGGTAGTGAAGTCTTGCCAACAGCTTCCGGTAGTTTTGTTTGATATTCGCTGACTGCAACCTGCTTCTTGTTGAGCTCGTGTTGCAGAGACTCCTAAATGCGCGGGCATCCGGTAGGTTGCAAACTCCAACTTGAACTTTACTTCCGGGATAACCACCATATTCGAAGCAGCAAACGATGCTATCAACTGAAGAGAGACCGGGAAGATTTGGAACGTAAACGGGCTTCAGTTTCGCATCAACTCGGATTCCCTTCTCAATATTTGCTGTAGTAAACGGAAGCGTTCCGCAGTCGTCAGATTTATTTGGGTTAATTACATTTCCAAAGCTGTCAACTGGCGGCGCTGTGGGTAGCACTCCAAAGTCCTCTGTATATGGGAAGTTGTATGATGAGTAAAGTGTTGTACGGCATCTTGAGGAATTCAAAGTCTTCTCGGAGTGAAATGTGTTTTCAAGCGCCCCAAAATAACTGTATTGAGCCGAAGTGTTAGAGTCCACAATTGAGAAGGGTTTGTAGACAAAAGGGATTTTGAGATGGGAAGGGGTTCTAGCTCCTCCCCAGTTGGCTTCACAGTTAAAACTATTCAACAGAAGGATAACGCTCCGCCGTGAGACGAAGGTGGGTTTGTCATGAAATCAGGTAGTAACGGACATTACTCGATATGGTTTCGACCTCCTTCCGTTCTGGTCATTCCCAG
>LJIJ01003064.1:0-21556 GCA_001718145.1 Orchesella cincta | reverse complement strand
TGTCTCAATCTTTACCCCATTGATTATTATTGATTATATTTAATTAATAAGACGCTGGTGTTTCATGATAAGTTTTTGAAAATAAAATCTTTCCTTTGCAGGATGAACGCACGGAAATGCACCCGGGCCCACATGGTTTCATCAATTGGAGATTGCGAGGAAGAGATGCGTCGGCTCGCGCGAGAAGAGTGATCGGGCTCCAGGAGACGACGCAACACGCCACCACCACCCACCCTTGTAACGCTTGTGTCATGCTGGCCTAAACCCACCCACCCCCCCCGTCACGTAACGCTATGATGTTCCACATACATATATGTATATGAACATAAATGGCATTCAGTAATTTTGGTAAGCATGGTTCCGCAGCTAACTGAGAAATAGTTCGTTCGAAAAAGGTAGGTTAGATCTTTAAAAGTCATCTATCTTCTAGCTCAACTTGGACAGAACCAAAGCAAAAGAACAATAATACTGTATTTCATTGTTAACTGAGTCTGGCGAAATAACTTCACGATGTCAAGAGTTATCCCGTTGCTGAGACCAATATTGAAGCCGCGTGGAAGACGGGACAGTGATGACGATTGGGACAGCCCACCTCCGACACCTGCTCCGAAGGAACGTCCAAAAGAAGAGGTGGATCCATTGTCACTGTTACCCAAAGCTGAGGCGAGGGCTATAAGAAAGCAAAGACTCAAAGCCAAAAATGACAAAATCAGCCGCTACTGGCGACACAAGTTCTGGGGTCTGATATTAGTGATTCCGAAGAGGATTATGACATTTGCGTACATCCGCCACAACCACCGCCAACCCGAGAGCAGGAACTAAATACTTACGAGGCACGTAAACTCATATCATTCAGCGTGGAACCAGAAAAAATTGGCAGGAAATCTATTGCTCCAAAGAAGGAAGCAGTTACCGCCCAGAAACCCATACTGAAGCGCAGTTTTGAAGATGAAACTCCAGCTGACGTGGAAAGAGCAGAACCTGAAAGACAAGAGGTTTTGGGATAAGTATCATCCACAATATGGACAAGGAACAGTCAGCAGTCCGTTGATGAGAAGATTTGGGATGAGCACTCAATTAAAAGCCAGCACGCCGAACTCGATTTAACTGGAAAAAATGAGGAGCCAGGAAAGGAGACTGGAGGGGATCAGAAGGTTCGGAAAGTGAAGACTGATGAAGATAATGACCGGAAACTGAACCAGAAGCCTGAGAAAGTACCAGGCACCAGCGGCTCATCTAAAGACGAGAAATATGATGCTGCAAATGATAAGAAACTAGAGCAGAATTACAAAGCCGAGAAGATAGATGAACTGTCAAGTCCGATTCATCCTACTAAGCACCACCCCTACAAAGTCGTCAATTTTGACAGAAAGGGTATTTCAAAAAGTGTAGGCGAGCTTCCTAATTCCAAAGACGGTAAAGGAGGAGATAAGTTTGGAGAGAATGAAAAGGCTGGTCCATCCGGCACTAACAAGAAATCCGAGAAACGTGAAGGTACGAAATGTTTATTTAGAATTATCTACCATATACCTGGAGTTATTCAAACTTTCCAGTTTAACAACTTGTAGGTCCACATAAACATAAGATGGGACGTCTGAGAATTGTGGTCGACCCTTGGTACGAACGACATGAGCCTGGAGTGTACAGCACAGAAGATGTGAAGGAAGATCTAAAACTTGCTCAGAACAGACACGGTGTGAAGTGAAAAATCCAGAGGAACACGAAGGAGCTGAGGAGGCGTCTCATGAAGAACCTTTACCTTATTTCCAATGGTTAGAGGAAGACGACCAAGTACCTGAAGTGGAGGACGAGACGCGCAAAGTGGGATGCAAATGCGGAGGCGAGACGGACCTGGAAGAATGCGAATGTGGGATCAACGGAGAAGAATGTGAATGCAAAATGGAAAGAAAACATGCGAATGTGGAGGCGACATTTTAAACGAAGGCTGCTCTTGCGACTGCAACTGTGCATGCGAGATTGTGGAGAAAGACCTGAGCGTGGCGGAGCAAATAGCAAACGACGTGAATGATCTGGTCTGCGAGAGTGGGGTTGTTGGAAAAATCAAAGCTTCGATGCAGATGGTGAAGAAAGCGAATTCCAGAGCATGCTGGAGCTGCCCTATGATGATCCAAACAGAGTCTGGGGACGCACGCACTTGGAAAGATACGATGGAAAGCTGTATCCCCCGAAACACTGGAGCGTGTTGGAGAAAAAGTGGGGCTATGATAAGGAGAAGATCGAGGAAAAACGAGAGGGAATTGCCTTGGGGCAAAAATCCCAACTATGCTCCTTGGGATGATGAGGACTATGAAGGACCTTGGGAATGGCAAAGAGAATTAATGGAACAAGAAAGTATGTTACTCATAACAAAACTGCCTCCTTCTTATTGCAGAAAATGAACATTGGAGATACTAACTAATTGTAATTTTTACTGTTACAGGGAAATATACGACTTATCACTGGATCGGAAGTAAGAAAATATCAATTACTCCCAAGTATCTCCCATACCTGGCGTTACTGTCATCGAGAAGGAGCCCGTGTATCCTGGACCTCATTATCACAACTGCAGTAAGTTTCATCTTCTTAATTGCGCTTGTTAAAACTGAATTGTACAATGCTATCTATTATTATTTGTACTTGTAGATGAGGAGTGTGTGAAGGGTGTCCAGCTAGAGGGCCAAAAGGGTGGCCGTATCAGGACGTTCGATTTATGGTTGATGTGGAGGGAGTCACGCGCATTGTGACCCAGACACGGGTTAGGTCTCGAGGACGTCACATTCGAATGTACACTCCATCAGATCCAGAAATCATCTGGTATGTTCCGCCGAGCCGGTTTTATCCTCCCTCGAATTTCCACTTGCTGGGGATAATCTGCTGCCTCTGAAGTCATATGAAGAGCGACACTTGAACTTTGCTAGCTACAACGAAGACTGGCATGTTGACTGGCATTCCGCTTACCTGTTTTTGATAACGGCTATTTGCTGCTCCATTTTCTTTGTCCTCGTTGCTTGGGAAGTTTTCAAAATACCGCACATCTGGGAGCCTTGGAAATGGAGATGTCCCCTTCTCAAAGGAGAATGCGATCAAATTGATTGAAATGTTAAAGATGCAGGAACGATATCCAATTCTCAAACAATAGATTTAAAGTCATACAATGTTAAATTTACTTTTTAATTTGATGGTTTTCAATAAAAGTTTTATCACATGTACACGTTTTGCGTTGTTTGCTTCCGCGATTTAAAAAAAACTATATTTGCAAAGGTTCATGTCGAGGTTTTAACTTAAATTTTCTGAATTATCCATAATACAATGAGCGCAATCAGGGTTGGAAAGAGAGTGACCCAGTCGCGATGATGGTCGCGTCATGTCGAGCAAATTGCTGGGTAGATCTCCAAATGCTCTTCCAAAAATCCGAGATCTTTTGTAAATCTGTTCATTATTCTGCCTGAGACAACAACACAATTTCAAACTATGGACGAATTAATCAACGGAGAAAGTAACAAGCATGTGTATTTTTGAAACCTGAAGGACTATGATTGAAGAAGTTGATTGAGGTGTGAACCAAACTCCAAAGCATTTTGTTGGGCAACTTCACACTGATTTTCATGCAATACATGAAAAAACTAAAGGCTTTGGTGAGATTCAACAAAAACATGACTCCCAATAATCCACCAAATATCCAATATTCACAGAGAGCTTAGCATCGTCCGGTTCGGACGATGCTATTGTTCTCTTTCTCCTAAAATTGATTTCAAGTATTAATTCCATATAGAAATGTTTTGTCAGCCTAAATAAACTGCAGCCTTACAAATACTTGAGTCGATAATTCGATCCGTTTAACACACTTGGCACACAAAAAAGAGAGATAGCATTGCAACGAGGTGGACTGGAGAGCCAGAACTACTTAAACAATCCCATAAAACTCCGAGTCCGAGAGAGCTTTCACCCTTCCCTTCTAATTGTTCCTTCCGTTTAGCTTCTAGTTTGGAATAAGTGACTACTTCTACAGCTTGGGGTAAAGCTTTCACAATCTTTTCTCTTGCTTCTACTTCTCTCTTGCTACTTTTGTATGAAGAAAGTCATTTCCTGCTTTCACCAGCTCGTTGTATGTACCTTCAGCTGCAGTCCTTCCCTACAAACACAATATCTTATGAATGCAAGCGAAATACGCATAATTATAATATAATTTAACTCTTATGTACGTTTTCCATCAGAATGATATGATCCGCTTTTGGTAGATACTGCAGTTGGCAGAATGGGAACCGTAAACAGGATGATTAGCAATTCAGGAAGGCATGCAGCCCCGAATCCATTCCAAAGCAACTTAATTAGTGTCTGTAGCGCCGGCTGTTAACACTATGCGGCATAATGATCCTCGTTAGTGTTAATTATTTCGGTTTTTAATTAGTGAAATAAAGTTAAATCTATACTAGCATAAACTCAATAATTTCCGATAAAAAACAACTTCATTACAATACTCTTTTTATAATAAATTTATTCGTTTTCTAACCAACAAATACATACAATAATACGAAAAAAACAATTAAACTACATTCCATTCATGAAATCAATCGCCGTTAGAGTTTTCTTCAATCTCCTTAGTCAGCATCTGACGAGTCGTCTTCGCTTAATTCTCCTTCCTCCGTGTCATGAGCAGCAATGAGCCTAGAGCAGGACCACTCGCGTACACGATCTCCACCCTTCCTTGATTTTGGAGTTTGGGAATTGAGACAGCAGTTGATCACGAACCTCCACGCTCATCTAGTTTAAATATGAGGCAGTAAAAAGGAAATGATTAATTATATAATTTGCCAACATTCAAACTAAGAACATTTCGTACAATATTGATTGTTACCTTATCCACGTCCTCCTCGTAAACCGCAGTAAAGCCTTGAAGATTCTCCAAAGGGAAGATTGCGTTGAGGACCGACTCATTGTTCAAGTCTGTATTTGGTCTTCCACCTGTCTCGCATCCCATGCCGAAGTAGCGTAATCCTAAAATCACAGACAAGTTCATGTATGAAAACGTATTCCAGTGACCATTTACAGAATGTTGTGCCAAGATGAAAGAGCTTACCAGTCAAATCCGAAAGATTTGGAAGCCGTTCCTTCTGCAGCGAGAGTTCCCTGTCAATCCAATCTGATCCACCTCAAAAGGCTGAATGATGAGCACCTCCAGCTGCTTCCAACCCTCACAAGCAACCCGAAATCCGTCGTTACCCAACCCCAACATGAGTGTCTTTAGATTAGGCATCAATCTATTAAAGCTGCCACATGACCAGAAGAGCACACCTTCTCATCCCTTCCACTGATAATCATTTCCTCAAGGTTGGAGCAAACCAGATGTTCCAGTCCAGGAAAGAATGTGCCTTCCATAACGGTTTCGGCAACAATACCATCCCTAGCACCATCCGCTGACTTGGATGTAGAAATTAATCCTAACGTTTCGTGTCCAGAAACATGGGATCCAGCGGCGAGGAGACTAGTTCCTATATTGATCCATTAAAAGTTAGTTGCGGAGCAATCGTAATATTATATAGTAATGCAATTTGTACGATTAACAAGCTATCTTACCAATATCTTGAGCAAGAATGAGACTTTTCAGATTCGGAGTGAAAGCGAGAAAATCCAGGCTGGGACGGAGACCTCTTCCAGTCAGGCACAACTCAGACAGCGCATCCAGCTGGACGCCATATGGAAACCCTGTACTCATCTCCTTATCCTGCTCGACATCCTCCTCGTCAAAGTAGAAATCCATCGTCACACCATCACGATACACGACTAGCTTCCGTAGAGTATTAGCACAAGTTTCCAGGAGCCGTTTGAATGCCCACGCAGCAGCGTCATATCCAATATGAAGGCAAAGTGTGCTGAGGGGAAGTTGGAGGTGTGCAAAGATCCCCCAGTGACGATTCTCGAAATGAGCACCAGCCCTAATCAAATCAAAATAATTGCTTGATACAGTTAACTTCAACGAGCATAAAATTTTACATGTACTTTGTAAAATAAATGATTGTGTGTACATGAAAAGAACGTCCAGTTTCTCAAGCTCCCACGAAATTCCACAGTCCCGAGCAAGGATGGCAATTATCTTCAAGATTTCTTCAAGTTCAGTTCCCTTCGACATCGTCAACGGAGCCATAACGTATCCGGGCATGTCGGTGAGAAGAGTAGACATCCTAAACGACTTGATTTTTGGATATTGGCGAAATAACCAATACCAGCCAGGCAGCATCCCAACCGTGTTGATATCCAACTCCTCCAAGCTGTTCACCACGGATTCTGGTGGAGCGTCCTTCAAATCAATTTTATTCCCGCCATCTTCACCAGGCCGACTCCAGGATTGCAGTGTCTGCTAACTTCAGACATATCAGGTTCGGAACGAATCGGAAGAGAGCGGCATGGAAGTCCTCAACAGAGCGGAAGGTCGAGTTTGATATTTCCAGTTTCCTCATCTTGGGTCCACACTTGCTCCAGAACTCCAACTGACGACCATCATCTCCATCAACGAGGCTGATTTTATTAAAGTTGCTCAACTTGAAGTTGTTGTAGGGATGCTTTCCAAATTGAAAAGGGTCACTTGCAGCATCAGTTCCATTGATCCCATCCAAATAATCTTCGAAATATAATCCATTCGTCTCGGATTTGCTGCTGACTAGTCGCACCCAACCATCACGACGCATTCGAGAAAGAGACTCCTCATTCCAAATCCGGCACACTTGCCGATAAGTCTTGATCTCCTCAATCGACCCATACTTGAAAAGAGTTTGAAGCACCTGCAATTAACAATAAAGTAGCACAGTCACAAAATCATATAATATTAGTTCATGAATCCAAAAGAGTTGATTAATAATTAACCATACCACGCTATTCAACATCGGATCGGTGCAGTCTCGTCCTGGAACAGGGGAAGCCCCGTGAGATTCCGCCATAGCCACGGTCTTCTTGGTTCCTCCTTCAACTTCGGACATCTGATTGCTTCGTCCCTTTTCAGTCAATAAAAATATTAGAATTGGCAATCAGTAATTAATTCTGAGAGCACATCGAATAATGTTCGAAGAGATTTTATTATAATGACTTAAAGTTGGAATAGCTGAGAATTATTATTGTAGACGATGAATGACCAACCTGTAAAGTTGATTAAGCAGTCTTTCTCTCAGTCCACGAATAATTTATCTTCAAACTAAATCGAAACCACAATTCAACAATCAAATTGTTAAGGGTAGTGAATGAATCTAAATCCAGGATCTGACATCAGCTCAAACAAAACTCAACTGAACAAGTCAAGAGTCGAGACAAGAATGAACACGATATTGCAAGACGCATTCACGTTTGTTTGCACAAGAACGTGTATTGTTTGGATGAGCAGAGCTTTTCATTTGAATTAAGCGCTTTCCATTGTCTCCTTCAGCTACTCTATGCTACAATGAGTTTTCTTTCTCTGATTGGCCTCATGATTAAAAGCGATGCTAAGAAGAGAAGAAAGATGATTCTTTAAGATGTTAATTTAAATTTATTCTTTCAGAATTTGACTTAAGAACCCGCTATACAATCAGAAGATTAACTTTGGGTTGCATTATTACCAATTTTTGTAAAAGCTGTAGCCTTGATAAAAAATTATCAGTGATATCAGTATCACAGACACAAAATAATTGACATACAAGTTTGACATTTGTCATTGAATGAGCTTGAATGAAATACAAATTTGTTTTTGAGATGGTTTGGTTTTCGGACTGATGCTGAAGAGTGGTAGTAAATGGTTGGACCAACCTATGCCTTGAAGATAAAAACGCCAGCAACTATGTAGACGATTCCATCGATTAGACAGAAAATCTGAAAGATCAATAATATGAGATGAAGTTAAAACGATTAATTCGAGCTATGGAATGATGGTGTATAATGGTTTTATTGTGCATTTACCCCTGTTATCAAAAAACCAGTAGGAAATTCATTTTTCAAATTGTTTACATGCTTTGCGTCCGATATTTGTAATGTTAGTAGCATAGACAAAAAGGAAATACCGCAGCCATTATCATCAGAATTCCAGCGACAATATGGCCAATGGCGTCCTAAGATGAACAAAAGAAAAACATTAGGTTTACTGTAATTGAGTTAATTTTTCACTGTCGTTTTTAAGTCATCATGCCAAACTCACAATCATCTTAAGGGTCCGCAATATCAATAAAGGAAGGACTATCAGCATGATGAATGAAAGACAGAATGCGATGCAAATGATGATTATTGATATTGTGGCCAACCACGTCTGCGGGCAATACGGACGTTCGACACCCTCCTTGCAGAGTTCTTCTGAAGTAAACAGCGATAGAGTCCTGGAAAAACATAATGGAATTGTTGAAATATACCAATGAACGATGTACAAAGCATATGCCTATAATCTGTGAGAAAACCGAGATTTTTTTAATTAGCAGTTAACAGCAATGTTATGATATTAAGTATTATCAATATTCCAAATTTTTCAATGCATATCAAGCCATTTTAAAACACATACAAAGTCCCCAGTTTCAGAACCCAACAGGGCTGTTCAGGTCAAGTCCCATTTTCTCAAATCACTCAAAGTTTAACTGGGTTGATGGAGATACTGTTCGGAGTCCCTTAAGAACCCAGAAAAAACGACAAGTAACTTAATCACAGTGTGTAGTGATGAGTGGTATGTCCCCGCGTAGTGATACAAAACGAAAAGTTATCTTGAATGACATGGTCAGCCAGCCTGCTTCCAGTTATGCAGCTGGATAATTCCAGGTTCAGGCATCGTCGGGTTGCGGATGCAGGTCACATTTTCTTATTCGTTTTATTTTATTATGGGTCCTTGGTAACGTGTACTATGCCGTACGCCAAGGCCAACCTAATATTATAATGTAAGTGCTCCGGTGCTAACGTGTCATTGTCAGGTGCCCGGTAATTCAGCTGAAATGTTGGAAACCCTGATATTTAATCCAGAAAGAACACGAGGATGTATGTTATCATATCAATATTGACCCAAGGAATTAACAAAATGGCGAACGGCAGCTCCGTTTCAGTATACGAAAAGAATGTTCAGTGTTTTCCTATGAATAATACAAATACTCGAAAACCGTTTCTACATATACTTCATTGAGCATAAGAAGACATTTAAAGTATTACACCCAAAAGTTCAAGTTCCAAAAACTGTAGCTTTCCGCATTTAACTGGTTTGCGACGCCCTCTCCTGTGCCGTAAAGCCTGAATTCAATAAGTAATGCAAACTTATCTTCCGCAGTAACTTCGTATAATGACAGCTTTTAGGCTTAATGCCGGAAACAAAGCACCTTATTAAAGAGGTTTTAAGAGCTAATAACGATTTACAATTGATTTTTACTTAAGCAGTTTTTAATACTCTTAATTAACGGTATAAATGATCTGCCTCGATGTTTGCAGCAATTTCCGGTTCCCACTGGTCACCGTTGTTGAGGAGCTTCTCCTTGTTGTAGAGCAGCTCTTCATGGCTTTCCGTGGAGAACTCAAAGTTGGGGCCCTGTAAAAAACACCATACAATTTTAGTTAACAATTACCCAAATTTATGTGAACGAAATAGAAATAGTTATGATATCCTCAACAATGGCAATAACAGACAAGCTTCTGGCATAATCCACAATAATATCACTTTAGTCATATCAATATCATATCGAGTTAGTGCGTCTGCCGCCCATCAGCTCGCCTCCTCTTCAATGTTATCGCTGAGCGGACAATGGCTTCACAAAGTTTGCAGGCGATGCAACGCTCCTCCCCCGAAGGATATCGCCTCAACGCATGCTCTCCACGGAACCTAGGGCTCAGCGGTCCCTTCTCGAACGGGTAGTTAATTGTCGCCGGTTCCTTAAAGATGTGAGCGAATGTCACTGCAGCACCTGCAGTTCAAAACATTTCAGTTAAATTAACACCTATTTACGTGGATGACGAATTATACATAAGATTTATCATAATTGAACATCGAAAATTGAATATACCTCGAAATAACTCTGTCCAAAACACAGTCGCTGCTGCACGATCCGTAATTCCTTTGAAACTGTTATCCAGCTCCTGACTATTCACGTATTTGTAGCCGTGACAAGAACCAGTTGTGTGATAAGGAGCCACCGGTAAGCCGTAAATGGGAAGCGGTTTAAGTGAAACTCCAGCACGGGATAATAATGCTCGCAACATGATGATTGACACAAAAAAGAGAATAAGAAACTTTAACAACTTTAAAATAGATACAATAGGTATTGGATATTTCCTGATACTGATCACAATAATGGGCTTGAATAATTGTGAGATGTAATCTACTTGAATAGAACCTTTGTGATTGTTCCATCAAGACGAGTTTTCGGTAGCAGTGAAAACAAAGTTTAAGCGTAGTGGCTAATGGCTTAATGCACATGGGGCAAAATGCAACCGCCGTGGAGATGAAAAACGTTTTTGAACAAAGGTGCTAGCATACATCATAATGAATCATGATTTTAAAATGTATTTGTCTTTTGAATACGAATATATTTTTATGTTGATATTAATTAACCTACAACCTTTCATCTTATTTGCCGAATGTCAGTAACAGCTTCTGATGCACATTATGCACGTTTTCATTTATAAAGCTTTAGCTCTAAATTCTATAGATGTTAAGGAGAACGAGTTCTACGACAAAGACTTCTGAGATGCTTTACTTCCTATGAATAACTTGAATAAGCCACAAAGATTATTTTCAGCATAATATCAAAAGCGTCGAATTAACTGTCCAGCAAGCATAATATTCATCAAAGCTTGCTGACGTTGTGTAAACAATACTCACAATAATTTTTAGTACTTTTTGGGGCAATGGGTAGAATATTGAATATGATTGAACTATTGTAATACTAATGTAATATTTACTTAACAGGAGTGGAAATTGCAAATAGTGAAAACGGCATATAAACACTAACATTTTTTGTATGAAATAAATGTTGCCTTCCACATGTCTTATCCTGGTCCCACAAACAACAAATAAACAAATTGAATTGCCTAACCTACAAGAAACCTTGCCCGTTGATCAATACACTTTTGCATAATTCGAATGTTTGAAGAAGCAATATTCAACTACACCCAATTTTAATGCAATAAAACTTATTTTGTCAAAAAGACCTTGGATTTCTAAATATGAAACTTTTTTCAGTTAACACATGACCACGCAAATTAGAAGCAAGTAATCGTTTCAAAAGCAGATATAATGTGAGCAATAAAACAACACTCAACCTTTCGTTAAAAGTTGGCCAACATTATGGATTTTAAACATGATGAACGCAGATTTTTCCTCGGTAGTCCATTTCCACCGAATTCTGAGTATTTTTTAGAAGCTTTCTAAACTTATGTCATATGATTTTCTTCAGTCCGTTTAAAATCGTTTACGAGGAAAAATTAACAAAATACGTCTCACAGACTAGCTACCTGCATCAGGTAAAAACTTTCCAATTACATCCATCATTTGCAAGCGTCAAAAGTATCTGGAAAACATTTATTCTTACTGCAGGTCGTCTGTGCAGCAAGGACAGTAGGGCTACTGCTGATGCTAACTTTTTCAAACCTGGAGAGCTTACTCATCGAAGTCAGTATCCCCGGTCCACTTAGAGCATTTAGACTTGCAAATATTGTGGGAGTTCAAGTTATTGGAATTGTATTTTTCGTAACAATGAGTTTTCCATCCACACGCACATCCTTTGTTAAGCTGCTCAACTTACTTATAGAACAGCCAGGGCAACATAAGAAACCATTTAAAATCATTAAAACACAGAGCCTAAATTGGAAAGCGTGTTTCTACTTCTATTTCCATCTATTCACGATTGTTGGAGTGTTTGTCAGTTTCACACTTTATGATATAATTCCTTCAGGAGTACCACTTTACTTAGCAAGAATATGGATTAGGGTCACTTATGAACCTGGGAGTCGAAACGACACCATTTCAGTGCAAGATGAACTACAGATTTACGACGACATGACATTTTGGATAAGATCCATCTGTTGGTTGCTGTTTTGCACGGAAATGGATTCAAATTTGTCAGTCGCACTTTCTGTTTGTGGAATCTTCTTTCTTACCAAAACCCTGCAAAATATATCTTATAACGTTGTGGAAAACCTTAAAGCTTCAAGAAAGTTTTGTTCAATTTCTATGTGCGAAATACTGGCTCAGTCGAAAAAACTATACGCTGTGATTAGAGTTTCTAGCCGACTTTTTACGTTCCTTACATATTGTTTCATCCTTACATTTGTTGTTAATTCATGTCTGGCTGTAATATCAATTTTTCACAGACATCAGTTCGAAATTCTGATTATGCAACTATCGTCAGTTTCTATCTTGGATGGATATTTGTTGGGCTCAGAAGTTGTAACAAACGTAATTTAAAATATAACAATACTCATCACAAATTGAAATTAATTATGTGCTTAATGATTTGCAATTACTATTTTTTGCAGCTTAAGCGTTATTCAATTAAGTATCATGGATTCCAGGAAGGAAACAATAAAACTCACAGCTTCAAATGAGCTGCACAAAAATACATTCGTTTATTATTTTGCTCCGGAGAGCTTGGATTTGGCATTACGGGCGTTTACACGATAACATATGGCTTCATAGGATCGGTACTATTTTAAATCTTATATTATTTGCACTAAACGTTAATAATGTCGTTATGAAAGCTTTGTAAGAAACAACCAGTTAATAACTGGTATTGGTATTTGTATATTTAGGTTGTGCTGAATCTTCTTGGAAATTCGGCAATCGTTTGCAGTCTTTCGACTTTTATAAAAAAAATCCAGCAACCAGACTTCCTAATATTGTTATGCTTTATGTTTTCATTATTAATTCAGGCATGCAGTTTTGAGTAAGCGTAGTTAATATTTGTTGCGCTTAAATTTTAAGCGTCTTAACAGTTTAAAACTTCAAAAATTACAATTTTTGAACTTCGGAATGCAATGTTTATTAACAGTGGAGCTACAAACAAGTTAAATAATAGAACCAGCAATCTTATTAATTGAAATTAAGATTCTGTCTCGCAGGAACTGGGGTACCCCAGATTTCTAAACTTCCCATACAAATCTCGATAAAATTTTTTTTTAAATTATGTGATTTCTTCATAATACATCTTGTTCGTACCCCTGGTTCCCCCAGGCAAAATTTGGTTCCTGCGCCTTTGGCTTCCCTAATTTCATCACGTTGTTTGTCGACATGAAAGCTAGTAGCGAAGAATTGTTCATAATAAGCAGCCTCGTGTGACAATCAGATTATGGAAAAAAACTATTAATCCATAAAGAATATGTAGCCTTCCCATTAAACTAATTAATCAACTTTGATTAATTTTATGGCGATCAACTGACGTTACACGACATCGTCATTTGCCTTCAATCGATAAATCCCGTGACTTGACGCTATGTTGCATTATTATGCTATTTCAGTATAACGCCACAGACAATCACATACCAAAAAATTTCAGCTGGTAACTATTTCTTCTGCTAATTGATATTCAACAAAGAAATTCTCAAAGTTACTATGGTTCTTATGTTTCACAATCGTTTACTTGCTGATTGTAACTTGTTCTCTTTAATGAAACTGTTTATCAATTTCCTTTCTGAAATTTAACCTAACTCAATTTACACTCAGACAAACAGAAAAGAGGACATTGAGACTATAGACTCCATCATCAAAAAAACCAAGTGGATTATAGTTCTAACAACGTTCATCTTATACTTTCTAGAACTTGGCATTCAATTTCGGATTTGATATAGAAAGTTTTACTAATGGATGCAAACTCTCAATTTTCGATGGCTATCTCAATTTAATTTCAGATTACGTAAAACTGCATATTCATTCTTCTGACTGCTTCATTCACGAACGAGCACGGGATAGTAAATTCTGGTTACGGTACATCCGAGCAAGCATTATTCTTTTCTGTTAAAAAGAACTGAAGAACGACTTAGTTTCATCAGATTTCTCCGCAGAACTTGAATCATTTGAAATGTGACATACAAGCCCTTTGCTAACTTGGCATTTGTCTTCTATTAAAGGATGACATAAATTTTGGGAGTGAAATTGAAACTATGGAAGGTATTCTTATGCTACATTGCCAAAGCAATGGAAAATTACACTTATTGGAAAATCCTCCACTCTTGAATTCATTCGTTTCAAATGTGAACGATTGAATAGTTACGTTACAGCGAAAAATAATATTCCCGTCTCAGTTTTCAATGAGGACGATAACATTCGCTTAACAAATATGACCAACCACAGTTAAAAGAAATGAATTTACGGAAATCTGAGGATTAAACCTTTTAGCAGAACATTTACTATTTAGAATGGTAGCCACAAAATAAATACAAGCAGACCCAAATTTCCGTTACGCCCAATCAGAAGATGACGCAACGGATGTTTATGTACATGAACATCAAGGTGGCAGAACAATGCGGAGCGTGCAGTCCCAACAAATATTGTTGTTACGAGGTTTTACACAGTAACAAGTCACAGCTACTCGAACTATTTATTGTATGAAACGTCAAAACTTTGAAGGTCAGTGGATATTTACTTAACTGTTCTGGATAAACCAACCCGCTCTGTCTTCGGGATAACAAACTTAAATGTAAACTTCTGTACAAAAACAAAGCGTAGGACTTGTTGGATACTGTTGGGTAAGGAATGCTCCCAAGCACAGACTCTAATTGTTGGATTCTTTAGTGCCGATTTCTCTTGGTCAGCATGGTACCACAATTTATCACATTGATTCCCACCACATAACACTACTTTACGAAAAGTTACAACTCTGGATCCATTATTCGGGCACGCTACACGAATCATTGGTATATTTGCATAAAACGTTGCAAAATTAGAAAAATCTGTTCGGTGAAACAGATAATATTTTTACGAGGATTACAATTACAAGTTCCCACAAAGTTGAATGGAAGGCTGGAAGCAATGGCGGAAAAGAGTTAATGCTTATGAAACCTTGAAACATCCACACGTTCCGGCCTCTCTTTCAAACGTTATGTTGAAGAAATGTTTGTTGAAAATAAATATGTGTGCGGTACTGTAATCCAATCCAGACGGTATGAGTTTCAAAGGGAGCCAGAAATTTCTTTTACGAGGCTATGGATCGATGTGAGTTCACTAAAATGTTGACAAACTTTATGGAAGCTGGATTATTGGGGCATCTTCAGGGTCTGATTAATTTCTTTACCGCAATTGGCTCACTGCAGAGGGTTGATGATATTAGTTCAGCGCTTAGTAGTTCTAGTGTGGCTGTAAGAACTCCTTAGGTGCAGTTTGTCTTGCTTATATGATCATAAACGCTGTTTTTCTGCTTGTTGTTGTTCTAAAGCTATTGGAAAATCGAAATGCAGGGCTGAAAGTCTTTTTGCGTATGCGGGACAGACATTGTCATGTATTGCGTCTATTCGTTGGATGAGCATACTGAAAGGAACTGACGATTGACGTGGATCCAAACGGGAAATGTAGACTTGAATAAGATATTATTTTTGTTTCGTGTAGAAGTGATAGAGGACAAGCTTAAAAAGTATTTTTAGAAAAACCAATGTTGCATCCAGTTTGATAGTTACATTTTGTAGTTTTTACAGAAATTTGAGGCTTTAATAGGATATGGAAAAAGTTTTTGCTTATAAACAGTAAGAAGTGATTGTTGTAACCAATAAATTTATGTAATAGATCTGGTAAAATACGTTACAAATATAACTAAACAGGCACAGATCAAAGTCAAAATTACTATGGAAATAATCATGCCCTTCATTGCTGTTGCCACATCTACAGCACACAAAAATTCTGGTGCGTAAAGCACTTGCGTTCCAGATCAGTTAAAAGAATCCTAAAACCAATCAAAATTTTACGCGACAAAATTCAATATGATGTACAGAAAATTAAAATAATATAATTATATACGTTAAATTTTTTATAAATAAATCCGCAGTTATATGCAACAACAATTGAGCTTAAGCTTCCACCATCACTCAGTTATCATTAACGTGACAAGTAAATTCTAATGATATTTAATCCTTACACTTATTTTAGTTGAACATGTATGTTCCCAAGTAGTGTTGCTAGCCAATTTTATGTTGCAAGATATATATACACGTATTTCATTCGCGTTACTAAACATTCCAGATTTTATATTGTGCAGCTACAGCATCTAATTTTAAACTCAAAACAGGTTGGTTCATGCCTGTGAAATTTGTACGTTGTGTTAAAGTTGTTTTTTGGTATGTAGTTATATTTGATTTCATTACCATAATAATAATTACACATTACTCTTTTATTATATATTCAAACATTATGTTTGAAGACTTATGACTCGCTGACCAAAGCAATTTGTCTATAAAATACTTTTCTTTCCCATTTAAACTTACGGGAATTAGTAATATTTCAACTACCGTTATAATACCTGAAGCCAGCAGTAAAATCGCGTAGAATCCAAAAGAACTCCCAAAGCCTTGAGACGCACAGGTGCCACTTTAGTACCTTTGCATTCTTTGTAGATCATTTAAGCTAATGCGTACATATTCCACATCATCCCAAACTTTCCAAGTGCATTCGTTTTTCTTAAAACCTCAAAATTATCTATTATACTGCCATATTCTTCTAATCTGCCGTGTAATCCTGATTCAATCAAAAGGTAAAGTATCGCCGTAGTACCTTACAAATAAACTGACTACTACAGAACCGAAGTTGAGTTTTACTAATATCGCGGAATCTGAATATTATATATGCTCGCGTCTTCCCAAATATGCTCAAAACCTTCTTGAAATCAAGTTGTTTATCTGAGACAATCGCAAAGTTTTCAGCTATTGTAGTGCATTTCAATTTGCCACCACTACAAACATAAGGAATTGGAACACCTTTTGCAGCATATTTTATAAAGTTCGACAGTTCTGTTAGTTCCGGGCTTTTAAATATAATTTTCATTCGTTTTAGTAACTGCTTAAATTTCTTTACGGGTTTAAAATGTGATTCCTCAAATTGTGATTGCAAAATGGCCTTATTTAGTTCCTCCTGCACATATGCAGTTCCAAAAATGACCAAACCTAGTTTGTCATTCCAAATTAAGTCGTTCGTTGAATTCGGTAAGTTGCTTGGGGTTGGTGCTATTTTTAGCTGCTTGTACAAACCCGAAGTGTACAAAAACCGGATGAAAATTGTTGAAAATATCCAAAGTAGAATTATGTAGCTATTTTTTCAGTTCCGCAAAGCTTTCCGATTCTGTTCCTGCTCTAAAAGCGTTGTCAGAGTCCAAAACGACGCATGATAAAAACCTTCTTTTGATGAAACCGCAAGAATCCAACTTACAAATGAAGTAAGTAAAATAATATTATACGTTGTTGTAGTAAGTGGACGAAGTAACAAGAAAAAATCAGATATGCGAAACTGTACCAGAGCCTCGTAGTTTATAAACACTGGTGTGAAATCACTTTTGTTTGCAGACCGGCTGGAATATAATTTAACTGTCGACATTCAGCCGGTAAGTTTCCAATAATATCACGTGTAAAGGTTGATTGATTAACATAATCTTGACATTTAGAGCTTGTAATTTACAGCTCCTCCTACCCACGCAGAAATACATGAGTGCAAATGAGCCGACCGAAATCGGTTAGAAAGAAAGGATCACACCGTTTCAAAAATCTTGATTTCTCAAAATTTACCCAAGAATGCGAATGAAAGTTGGAATTAAAGCGTACCATTCACTTTCAATAGACTTCAAGCTCAAAATTTTAGTCATTTCAATATGAATTAGCTTAGCCTTTACGTTCGAAGTTGATGGCTTAATCGTCATCCAATTATGCTGGAGAATACGCCAGAAGCAACTTGTACATGGTAACTGAACAACGTTGCTAAAACTTCGTGAATCTTCATAAAGAAAGAGCAGATGTGAAGAAATTCCTCCTGGTACGACTAACTTTTTAACAGGTTTTCCTCTCATTGCGAACAAAATTGATGTTGGGTTTCTTACATGTTTTATTTTATTATGTGACGTTCTGATTAATGCTTGTTCAAAGAATTGAAGCGATTTGGAAAATAAAACACTTTTAACATATGACGAAGTTATCAAGGGAAAAAATAAAATGTGGTTCGATCCATACCGAACTGTCGATATGATGGTGTTATACTCTTGAGTTGACTTCCAAATATTTTCGTTATCGCTTTCCAAATAATTTTTAGAGTCGTTAATAAATTTTGTAATGAGTATACCTTCATTTTGGAATAGAGAAAGAAGTTGTAAATTTGTGGAAAACGCTGTAATATTGTTGCTGTGATGTATATGAATTACCCCAGATAAAAATATTTTCAAAAAGATTCTTTGTTGCTTTGAAAGTGATTCGATTTCCTGTGGCCACATTTTATGCAAAGTGTTGTGGAATAATGACAGTAAATTGTGACTTGTTTTCTAAAAGAGAAACATTAATCAAGTACAGCTTGGACTTTAAACTGTGATTATTTGTTAAAGATAATTTACCTTAGTTGCATATTAAAGATAATTGTAATGTTGTTTGTTTTTCTACTACATACTAACCGTCTTTGTGTTTTGAAGTTTAAAGCAAACAAACACGTTGTATTGGATCTGGAGTATTTTTATAAAAAAAGGATGCATGAGTAAACCTTAAATTTTTATAACAGTTGAACCATAAGAAAAATTTCAGTTTGCCTATTACCATGTAGCACAAAAGGGTTTAATGTTATTGTCAATTATTAAGAAATATGCCAACATTTGATAACCAATACTTGAAGGAAAGTGCATTCAAAACTTGAGGATTTTATTTATGTGCAAATTTATGTGCTAGGGGTAAATAACTTACCATGTTTGATAGAACTTCAAATTTACAGCTTTACATTCACGGTTTTGGGTAGAAGCGATTACAAATAATTTGAACGTACGACCTTACTACATATGAATAACCCTCATACTAACTTCATACATTCGAAACATAAAGGTCAAATATTGTGTACTTACAATGCAATGTGTCCTTGTTGAAACCTTAGCTTAAAACTTTAAACACACGGGTGCGGTCTCCACGTGTATTCTTAATTTGATACTATTGCGATCAAATTATTACATGCTTAGTCGAAGACTAGCATGTTCTAATTTCGTTGGCATTACATGGGAAGGGGGTACCCTGAATTTTGTTGTCGGATAACGTCTGTATCCTTTATCTTTTTCAAATTCTGTTTTCAGTAATCTATACTTTATGTCACTCTCTCGGTTCCTTTCGGTAATGAGCAACATCTGTAGGGTTTAACAGGTCAAATTTGAGGTCAAAAGATTTTTTTTTCGTGCCCACCCTTAACAACTAGTTTTGAGTCTCAGTTCGCCCCTCACACAGCCCACCAATTCAAGCATTACTTTGTTCATCCAGCCTGAGTACACTATAGTTGTTGTGAGTTTGGTTTTATTATTTACTGTTCATGCTCATGACATGATGAGATGATGATCTTAGTTTTTCACGTGAACAAACTATGCATCAATTGCGAACTCATTAATAGTTAAACGAGAAATTAAATTAGCGTTTTTGTCTGCTACTCAGTGTTCAATGTCATGTCAACAATGGTAAATACTGATCGTGCGTGGAGATTGTCAATTAATACACAAAATTAAAAGGCAATTTGGACACATTATGGCTGAGAGCAGGTTTATTTTTTCTGGTAATATTGAGTTTTTAATACTAAGAAAGCTAATGCGTAACGTACTTTCTTATCTTATTTTCTCCATTGTATTAGTACAAGAGACTGCCAAGTAAATTACAGCCTCGAATGACACGCCTGTTTTGATTAAAAGTAATCTACACCAACGTTTAAGCATCCAAATGCAAATTACCTGGAACATTTATCTGTCGTGTGGAATTCATAACTCAGTATACCAATCATAATTCGTCTTATTTAACTAGATTGACAATAGTAGTAACAGTCATAAGAGAAAAGCTGTATTATCACACTTCATTTGCATGGATACCGTAACGTGAACTAGCATTTTGCATGGCTTCAACAATATAGAAATACACAACAAGCTTTACTTTTAGTTGCGATTTAGAATATTCTCGAAACGAATTCTGACAAGATGTTTTTTTTCATTCTGCTTGTGTGAATTAGATTCCAGCACTAGCGTAGGGTCTTAAAATAAAAATTAGGATATGTTAATATGATATGAAAACTAATTGTTTCATTAAATAAAAGTTCGAAAGATCATTATGACAATCTACAGTAACCGTTAATGTACCTAGTGTTATGGAGCTGTCTTATAACATATATTTCCCAGCAATTTCGTATGTAAGAATACGACCCAATTATTACACTTTAGCTTGGAATAAGGAGACCCGATTCCAGATTGTACCATTTCGTTTGGAACTTGGATATCTCCATACAAAATGCAATCCTGAAGCTTTTCAGGTTTGTTGGCCAGCATTAGCGCCGAAGTCGAATTCAGCTTTACGATTGCATTGTATTGTGAATGTGGGCATTGTCACAATGCGTCAACGACTAAACACATTAATAAGATGATTTAAAACCCATTAATAAGATGACGATGATTCAAACCAGTTATCCTACTACGAAGTGGAAAAATTGGATATGCTAAAGAATGTTTGTTGAGGTAAAGATACTTAAATGTTTTGCAAAATGTGACACAGATCAACTCCAGCGGTAACATTGAATAGCAGATGGGACGTAAAACTAATTATACTGCCCCACGACCTGGAATAATATATAACACAATTTGACACGTGAGGCATTTTAAAATGATCGTTTAGAGTTTTAATTAAGAAATAATCAAAATTCGGTGTTCTTGTTTTATAATAAAAATTATCGATTTATTCACAACTTGAAACCGCACGATTGTGATTATTTAGGCGAACGAAAATTATAATGAATTAACAATTAAACAATGACGAATACAATCCTACAAAATGTTAACATAAAGTTTAAATACTACTAAAACTAACAATACTTGATTTCTTTCATCCATGTTCCAACTCAGCAAATCGAAAAAGATACCCGAAAATGAGAAACAACAGTTTTCCTTTACTGACTTAAACATTGGTAACTCGTCCTTGGTGTCACCGCCAATCGAAGCGTCATTGATAAATCCCTCTATTATTATCTTGAACTCATACTCATCTGAATTTGCAGGAAGGCTTGACGAGTCCTCACGGAAAGAAATGATACGCATGTACACAAAGCAATGAAATATAGGCCATAACAGCCAACTTATTTCCAACTCAGTATGTTAATGAGCTATGCATAAAAGGTTGCATTGTCATACAATATTGCAAATACATCCCTCAAATAAAAAGATAATCCAGTTGAGAAATAGTCTGCTTCATGGTACATCTTAAACAAAGTTGTCGTTAAAGTTCTCATTAACAGTTTTACCGATTCATCTCACATTTTAGACTGAAAAAACACAAAAATGAAAGTTTAAAAATATAATTAATTTTTTTATAGGTATTCGAAAAACTTATAACTGGGTTCAGTTAGAATTCGTGAAACCAATATGGGGTATGAAAGTAATGAGATTGGGTACTGATCATACAA
>LJIJ01003063.1:0-21558 GCA_001718145.1 Orchesella cincta | reverse complement strand
ATCGGCAATTCAGCTTTGATCCCCAGTGGGTCGAGTTCATCATTCATCATCATCGTCATCACCACAAAATAATAATGAATTTTCTCCTCCAGCGTTGTTAGTGAACAAGATTTTGACAGCCGAGCGCATCTAACATTCGCTGGGTGACTTCCCTTCCCAACATTATCGAGAGATACCGCCGTGTAAGTTATCATCATTTTTATTAGGCATAATTCATTAAAACTCTTCCACATGCAAAGCTGTGTGCAATTTTTAAATGAACCATTTATTCCGGACTAGAGGAGAAAACTGGAGTTTTAAATTCGAAGAAGCAGATGACAACAGCGAGGAGGAACCATCTACTTCAACCGGTCACAGATTCCCTTTCCAGTTGCACTTCAACATCTGAAAGTGGCCAAGGACATCAGAGAAAAGCCCCGACACAGTACAAATCTCTGCTGACAATGTTCAAATGTAAATAATTTTGATAAAGTTAAATCTACACACCGCACTTCCTGATTTGAATACGACACCTAATATTTATAATTTGCTTTCCTATTCCAGTGCTGAAGGCGGACGTTCTCATACTGAACAAGTGCACGTGGATGAAAATGACGAGGTTTGGACAGTTGTTACTACAAAGCGGCGGCTATTCATTGAAGGTGTGGAGGTTTTGTACTGCACCCCAGCTCGGGATCCAAATCTGGAACACTTGCTGTGCAGCGTTTGTGACCACGCGGTTCCAAAACCAAAGAAGGTAGAGAAGGGAACCATCTCTGGGATTAATAAGATGAAGAACCACATTGTCTCGAACCACAATGATCATCCTCGTGAGGAAGAGGGCACCCAGTTGCAATTTAAGTGTTCTTTTGCGTCAGGGCGTTCAGAAAGAAAGAGTTCCTTGCAAGTCACATGCGAGCTCACCAAAATAAGAAAAAAGGTCGCAAAATGCAATGGTCCAAGAAGCCCAAACGTGCTCAAGTGAAAATGTAATGTGCGGAAATCACCCTTTGAGAAACTCTCAGTCTTCTTTCTTTATACAATCATTTTTAGAGGTAATCTCATAATTTATAATAGAATATTTGTAATCTAAGTTGTGTAGGGTGAGAGTCAGTATAAATTTCATAAAATACAATATTAAACGTCAAACGTAAGGATAATGTAAATTATTTAAACTCTATAAATATTCCTTTCCTCAGTTTTTCTAATCATGGCAAATGACAAACAAGTTTTTGAGAAATTAAAAATTACAATACTTTTTATTCGGCCTTGCATGTGTTCAGCAATGGAACGTAATTCATATGAAAATCTCGTAATTACTTACTGATAACATATAATTCATTGGACAAACAATTTATTGCAGTAGCTAGGTTTACAGTTTGATAGCATAAAGAAACAACGGGAAAAGAACAAATACGGTTTTTTAAACTCGCAACCGCAACTTTCACTTCCTCCTTAATTCTCTTAAATATTTAACGAAAAACAGCAAGCAAGAAAAAAATGCATGTACCAGGTTGGTGATGCGATTGAAAGCAGCTTCGTGCGTGCGTCCAAAAGATCATGTACAGTCAAACCTTTGATATTCATCTTGCACGTATACATACATAAAATTAATTAAAATTGTTTCCACGGAATCTGTAAGAATTGTCAGGCTCGCTGATTGTATCAATTTGCAACTATAGGTAGTCGCCACTGTCTTCACTCACGATTAGCATGCCAAAAAGGAATAATACTGATGAGGAAGTCTAAACTATTTTTAAAGTCAACTTGGAATTTAATATATTTTCCCACGGTTGCCTTTGTAGGTCTTCCCTTAACCCGCCCAGTTCCACGTCAATCAAGTGTAAAAATAGCAAAGTGAGGAAGGCTGTCATGCTCCTCATGAATTTAAAATCATTTTATTATCTCCCCCCCCATTCAAGATTTCGCTTCTTCAAGGCTATCTGCCGCTTTTACTACTCTGTATAATCCCAGCAACATCCTGTAATTTCAGAGTTCCAATTGAACGACTACCGTCCCCTTCCCCGATGATTAAAGTGAAATCAACATTACACAGCAGTAATAAATGGAAATTAAAAATGTAGTTGACAGCAAGTTTTCCTTGGGTTGTCCATAGTTTTCTCTTTTCAAATGCAACTGTTTACATTGTATATTATAGGTTATTGTTTTAACTTGTAGCACGAACTTGTGACATTTTTCCTCTGTACCATATCAATATCTAAAATTAGCATTTTCCAGCTTCCAATGAATATGCTTTTCGCTAACGGTTGACGTCATGTTTTCATTCCATTGTGAAAAAAACAGACAAGTGGTGGTAATTCTTTGCATCCTGCGTAGTTCATCATCATCATCACCGAAGAGACTTTCCACTTTCCCTTCAGAATGAGCATTCCAGGTGGAAGATGAAAATAACATGAAATTGCTGGAAAAGCAAGTAAATTAAATTTAAGACACAAAACTCAACTCATCCCGTTCACTTTCAGTTGACGTCTTGCCACTTTCCATTTTGTTTAATTTACCTAGTTGACAAGAACTGACTAGAAACATTAAAGTATCACCTTTTGCTCACCCAGCCACTTCCTACTTTTCATGAATCATTAATAAATTTGAGAGGCTTATTGGTCGCAAAGTGGCATTTTCCGTTCATACTTTATTTAAATAATGTTTTGATTTGATTATCCAACTTCGGTAAAGTAAAACAAGCAGTTTCCTGCGTTGGGTGGAACATCCATATTTTTCTTCAATCTTACTTTGCTGGCCTTCTTGTTCAGAGCATAACTGAACGTGTCTGGTGTCAGCAGCGATTGCCAAAATATTGTCAGTTTCTAAAAATCATAAAACATTACAATATCGGAGAAAAGTGAGAGAGGGGATTTTAAAATGTCGAAGAAAGCAAAGAAAGGTGAAGCAATGGAAACAAACGAGGATTTTTCATCAGATAACCTGCACGCAGGATCATCTCGACATTTGGGTTGTGGGAAAAGAGCGACACAAATTGCAACAGCCAACGTCCTCGAGTTTTATGGATTCGGGGAGCATGATATTGTCGCTGTTTGCAATAACTGTGTCGCAAAGGCAGACGACGCCATGGTAAGCATTTGAACTTTTTCCATAACAAATGTCATGTTTATTTTATGCCTTCTGGTTTTTAAAACAATCTTTTGCAATACTTGTCTGTTTTCCACAGCGTGTTGCAAACGAAAAGTTGGGGATTTACGAGAGTGTAACAGCTCAACGTATGGCTGGAGGAGCTACTCCTTTGGCTAAAAAACCAACCAACAGGTTTGTAGATCCATCACCAGTCCAAACGAAAGAAAGAAAAGGGCATGAGCTTCAAGTCAAAGTGAGTAAACTAAAACTACAGATCAATTTGAACCTTTTTCTGTTTCCCGTGATGTTGACGATTTGCTTAACTTTAACTTTGTTGTTTCAGTTCAAAAAACTAAATGCAAAAAAGCGCATCGAGTCCCAAAGTTTTCACCCAGCAATCTTCGAATTTTGTACTTGACTGGAGGGTTGAAAAAATAACTGAGGAAAATTCTATGGAATTCAGTCATTTGGGTCACTTCATTTGGTAGCAATTGTCACATTGTCATTGTGTTCCCCATGGATGCTACTCTTCTGTTTCATTGATTTCATGTGCGTTGTAAATAAAACGAAAAAATATCAATATCTATAAAAAATCCATTCTATGTAAATGTAATCAACCAAAAGCATAGGTGACATGTGTATGCATGAAACAAACATTCCATGAACAAAGTGACCGAGGTTTTATCATACAAAGAACATGTAAAAGGCCATAAACAAACATGAATGAGTAACGTTCTTTTTGCGTGTTGTTTTGTAGTATTAAATCCATTGAATTGCAGTTACCATTTCCTTCTATTAGTAATAAAAAAACGAGAGAACAAATTTGTCATCACAAGTTTCTTTTGACCATACAACGCATTGGATTCACATGTTATTATAACTACGTGGTCCACAGCGTTATAATAAAGGAAATTGGCAGTCGTTAACAAAATTTATGGGGATATAAATATTCAAATTTTAGTTTGCCTGCAAATAGAACCTGAACCTTCGCCTTGCACTAAAGGTACAGATGTGTGTGAAACCTTTGCATAAAGGATATTGCATAAATACTTTCACCCACCGCGACACATCACATAGATAGTATTAGATAGTTATTTTCTTTCCTTAGTGTGTCTTTGTAGTTGTTAGCGGCGTGGAGATGCATACAGTTATTCGATTGCAATACACCATAATCCCACCTTTGCATTCATTATATAATGGGAATTTGAGCCACCAATGACGTCAAAGATGCTTCTTCGGAACATAAAAAATGAGCACTCATTGACGCACAGGAAACGCGAAGTCATTTGGTTTCTACATTGTTCTTATATTTCCAGAAAAAAAAAAAAAAAAAAAAAAAAAAAAACAAAAAAAAAAAAAAAAAAAAAAAAAAAAAAAAAAAAAAAAAAACAAAAAAAAAAAAAAAAAAAAAAAAAAAAAAAAAAAAAAAAAAAAAAAAAAAAAAAAAAAAAAAAAAAAAAAAAAATGGCTCTCGTCCAGGAAAAATGCTCTCACCACATTATACAAGCAAGATTTTTATGACAATCATGATGATTTCCTTTTCCGAAAATGTCGGGTATTCTTTGACTCCAACTATTGAACTTCCCTCTCCATTGCTTTCATTGCACTGCTCTTGTTCCAGAGCCACATTTACAATATCTTGTGTGAAAGCATTCATTACCAAATACATATAAAGCATGTTGCACCGGGCGTAAATAATGTGTTTTGCAGTACATATATAAGTAGAATTGGTACATGTAAACAGCATAAAAGTAAATGTTGCTCTGGACAGGCAAGTTGCAAATGAAAGAATGGAGAGGAAGTTCTATGATGTATGTTGGAGTCAAAGAATATCTGCCGCATTTTCGGGAATGAATGATCATTCAATGATTGTCATAAAAAATCTTGCCTTTGTATAAGTAGTTGAGAGGTCACTCGTGGGATCTAGATGTCCTGCTAGTATATAAGACAATGTAGAACAATGACTCGCGTTTCCTGTGCGTCAAATGTATTGCTCAATTTTTATGTTCCGAAGAAGCATCTAGGCATGTGGTTGGCCTCAAATTCCCATTATATACAATGAATGCAAGTTGGGATTATGGGTGTGGTTATTGAATCGATAACCTGTATGCATCTCACGCCGCTAACAACTACAAAAGCACAATAAGGAAAGAAAATAACTATCTAATACTATCTATGTGATGTGTCGCGGTGGGTGAAAGTATTTATGCAATATCCTTTATGCAAAGGTTTCACACACATCTGTACCTTTAGCAAGCGAAGGTTCAGGTTCTATTTTGCAGCAAACTAAATTTGAATATTTATATCCCCGATAAAATTTTTGTTAACGACTGCCAATTTCCTAATTTTATTATAACGCTGTGGACCACGTAAGTTATAATAACATGTGAATCCAATGCGTTGTATGGTCAAAAGAAACTTGTGATGACAAATTTGTTCTCTCGTTTTTTTATTACTAATAGAAGGAAATGGTAACTGCAATTCAATGGATTTAATACTACAAAACAACACGCAAAAAGAACGTTACTCATTCATGTTTGTTTATGGCCTTTTACATGTTCTTTGTATGATACAAAACCTCGGTCACTTTGTTCATGGAATGTTTGTTTCATGCATACACATGTCACCTATGCTTTGGTTGATTACATTTACATAGAATGGATTTATTTATAGATATTGATATTTTTTTCGTTTTATTTACAACGCACATGAAATCAATGAAAACAGAAGAGTAGCATCCATGGCGAACACAATGACAATGTGACAATTGCTACCAAATGAAGTGACCCAAATGACTGAATTCCATAGAATTTTCCTCAGTTATTTTTCAACCCTCCAAGTCAAGTACAAAATTCGGAAGATCTGGTAAACTTTGGGACTCGATGCGCTTTTTTGCATTTAGTTTTTTGAACTGAAACAACAAAGTTAAAGTTAAGCAAATCGTCAACATCACGGGAAACAGAAAAAGGTTCAAATTGATCTGTAGTTTTAGTTTACTCACTTTGACTTGAAGCTCATGCCCTTTCTTCTTTCGTTTGGACTGGTGATGGATCTACAAACTGTTGGTTGGTTTTTTAGCCAAAGGAGTAGCTCCTCCAGCCATACGTTGAGCTGTTACACTCTCGTAAATCCCCAACTTTTCGTTGCAACACGCTGTGGAAAACAGACAAGTATTGCAAAAGATTGTTTTAAAAACCAGAAGGCATAAAATAAACATGACATTTGTTATGGAAAAAGTTCAAATGCTTACCATGGCGTCGTCTGCCTTTGCGACACAGTTATTGCAAACAGCGACAATATCATGCTCCCCGAATCCATAAACTCGAGGACGTTGGCTGTTGCCAATTTGTGTCGCTCTTTTCCCACAACCAAATGTCGAGATGATCCTGCGTGCAGGTTATCTGATGAAAAATCCTCGTTTGTTTCCATTGCTTCACCTTTCTTTGCTTTCTTCGACATTTTAAAATCCCTCTCTCACTTTCTCGATATTGTAATGTTTTATGATTTTTAGAAACTGACAATATTTGGCAATCGCTGCTGACACCAGACACGTTCAGTTATGCTCTGAACAAGAAGGCCAGCAAAGTAAGATTGAAGAAAAATATGATGTTCCACCCAACGCAGGAAAACTGCTTGTTTTACTTTACGAAGTTGGATAATCAAATCAAAACATTATTTAAATAAAGTATGAACGGAAAATGCCACTTGCGACAATAAGCCTCTCAAATTTATTAATGATTCATGAAAAGTAGGAAGTGGCTGGGTGAGCAAAAGGTGATACTTTAATGTTTCTAGTCAGTTCTTGTCAACTAGGAAATTAAACAAAATGGAAGTGCAAGACGTCAAACTGAAAGTGAACGGGATGAGTTGAGTTTTGTGTCTTAAATTTAATTTACTTGCTTTTCCAGCAATTTCATGTTATTTTCATCTTCCACCTGGAATGCTCATTCTGAAGGGAAAGTGGAAAGTCTCTTCGTGATGATGATGATGAACTACGCAGGATGCAAAGAATTACCACCACTTGTCATATTTTTTTCACAATGGAATGAAAACATGACGTCAACCGTTAGCGAAAAGCATATTCATTGAAGCTGGAAAATGCTAATTTTAGATATTGATATGGTACAGAGGAAAATGTCACAAGTTCGTGCTACAAGTTAAAACAATAACCTATAATATACAATGTAAACAGTTGCATTTGAAAAGAGAAAACTATGGACAACCCAAGGAAAACTTGCTGTCAACTACATTTTAATTTCCATTTATTACTGCTGTGTAATGTTGATTTCACTTTAATCATCGGGGAAGGGGACGGTAGTCGTTCAATTGGAACTCTGAAATTACAGTGTTGCTGGGATTATACAGAGTAGTAAAGCGGCAGATAGCCTTGACGAAGCGAAATCTTGAATGGGGGAGTTTTTAAATCATGAGGAGCATGACAGCCTTCCTCACTTTGCTATTTTTACACTTGATTGACGTGGAACTGGGCGGTTAAGGAAGACCTACAAAGGCAACCGTGGGAAAATATATTAAATTCCAAGTTGACTTTAAAAAAGTTTTAGACTTCCTCATCAGTATTATTCCTTTTGGCATGCTAATCGTGAGTGTGAAGACAGTGCGACTACCTATAGTTGCAAATTGATACAATCAGCGAGCCTGACAATTCTTACAGATCGTGGAAAACAATTTTAATTAATTTAATGTATGTATACGTGCAAGATGAATATCAAAGGTTTGACTGTACATGATCTTTTGGACGCACGCACGAAGCTGCTTTCAATCGCATCACCAACCTGGTACATGCATTTTTTTGCTTGCTGTTTTTCGTTAAATATTTAAGAGAATTAAGAGGAAAGTGAAAGTTGCGTTGCGAGTTTAAAAAACCGTATTTGTTCTTTTCCCGTTGTTTCTTTATGCTATCAAACTGTAATCCTAGCTACTGCAATAAATTGTTTGTCCAATGAATTATATGTTATCAGTAAGTAATTACGAGATTTTCATATGAATTACGTTCCATTGCTGAACACATGCAAGGCGAATAAAAAGTATTTAATTTTTAATTCTCAAAAACTTGTTTGTCATTTGCCATGATTAGAAAAACTGAGGAAAGGAATATTTATAGAGTTTAAATAATTTACATTATCCTTACGTTTGACGTTTAATATTTATTTATGAAATTTATACTGACTCTCACCCTACACAACTTAGATTACAAATATTCTATTATAAATTATGAGATTACCTCTAAAAATGATTGTATAAAGAAAAAGACTGAGAGTTTCTCAAAGGGTGATTTCCGCACATTACATTTTCACTTGAGCACGTTTGGCTTCTTGGACCATTGCATTTTGCGACCTTTTTTCTTATTTTGGTGAGCTCGCATGTGACTTGCAAGGAACTCTTTCTTTCTGAACGCCCTGACGCAAAAAGAACACTTAAATTGCAACTGGGTGCCCTCTTCCTCACGAGGATGATCATTGTGGTTCGAGACAATGTGGTTCTTCATCTTATTAATCCCAGAGATGGTTCCCTTCTCTACCTTCTTTGGTTTTGGAACCGTGGTCACAAACGCTGCACAGCAAGTGTTCCAGATTTGGATCCCGAGCTGGGTGCAGTACAGAACCTCCACACCTTCAATGAAGAGCCGCCGCTTTGTAGTAACAACTGTCCAAACCTCGTCATTTTCATCCACGTGCACTTGTTCAGTATGAGAACTCCCGCCTTCAGCACTGGAATAGGAAAGCAAATTATAATATTTAGGTAGTCATATTCAAATTAGGAATTAGTTTAATTGTGTAGATTTAACTTTATCAACATTATTTACATTTGACCATTGTCAGCAGAGATTTGTACTGTGTCGGGGTTTCTCTGATGTCCCTTGGCCACTTTCAGATGTGAAGTGCAACTGGAAAAGGGAATCTGTGACCGGTTGAAGTAGATGGTTCCTCCTCGCTGTCATCTGCTTCTTCAATTTAAAACTCCAGTTTTCTCCTCTAGTCCGGAATAAATGTTCATTTAAAATTGCACACAGCTTTGCATGTTGGAAGAGTTTTAATGAATTATGCCTAATAAAAATGATGATAACTTACGGCGGATATCTCTCGATAATGTTGGGAAGGGAAGTCACCCAGCAGAATGTAGAAGCCGCTCGGCTGTCAAAATCTTGTTCACTAACAACGCTGGAGGAGAACGATTCATTATTATTTTGTGGTGATGACGATGATGATGATGATGAACTCGACCCACTGGGGATCAAAGCTGAATTGCCGATTTGAGAGGACATTCTGTCCAGCACCAAAATTTACACTATTAACCCCAACTAAAAACTGGAAGCTTTGCACCAGAATGTAATGATTATTAAGAACACAAAAACTTGTCCTAGTTTTATAACTCAACTTCAACACAACGAGAAGATGATGATATGTGGGCTTGTGCCAAACTACACTGACATTCACAGGTTCGCTCAATGTGCTTGAGTGAATCAATATTATTTTATTTGGTTGTTGAAAGAGAGGAATATTTAGCGGATGAGGGACTGTGGATGTTTCATTGGAATTGGAAATGTATATGAAGTCCAATTACCAACCATTTGCATTTATGTTTTGTAGCAGTTTTTGTGGTATCATTATAACTTCCTGTTTTTTTCTTTTTGTTTCCATTCATACCTTGCTGATGTTATCACAAGTAATGAGCAGATTGTAAGGAGGACTGAATGATTGGAAGCCAACCCGGTGAGAGGATGTGATGTGAGCATTGAAACAAAAAGAAAAAAACAGGAAGTTATAATGATACCACAAAAACTGCTACAAAACATAAATGCAAATGGTTGGTAATTGGACTTCATATACATTTCCAATTCCAATGAAACATCCACAGTCCCTCATCCGCTAAATATTCCTCTTTTCAACAACAAATAAAATAATATTGATTCATTCAAGCATATTGAGCGAACTGAGTGAATGTCAGTAGTTTGGCACAAGCCCACATATCATCATCCTCTCGTTGTGTTAAACTTGAGTTATAAAACTAGGACAAGTATTTTTGTTCTTAATAATCATTACATTCTCTGGTGCAAAGCTTCCAGTTTTTAGTTGGGGTTAATAGTGTAAATTTTGGCTGGACAGAATGTCCTCTCAAATCGGCAATTCAGCTTTGATCCCCAGTGGATCGAGTTCATTCATCATCATCATCGTCATCACCACAAAATAATAATGAATCGTTCTCCTCCAGCGTTGTTAGTGAACAAGATTTTGACAGCCGACGGCTTCTACATTCGCTGGGTGACTTCACTTCCCAACATTATCGAGAGATATCCGCCGTAAGTTATCATCATTTTTATTAAGCATAATTATTAAAACTCTTCCAACATGCAAAGCTGGTGCAATTTTTAAATGAACCATTTATTCCGGACTAGAGGAGAAAACTGGAGTTTTAAATTTGGATGACAACAGCGAGGAGGAACCATCTACTTCAACCGGTCACAGATTCCCTTTTCCCAGTTGCACTTCAACATCTGAAAGTGGCCAAGGGACATCAGAGAAAAGCCCCGACACAGTACAAAATCTCTGCTGACAATGGTCAAATGTAAATAATTTGATAAAGTTAAATCTACACAATTAAACTAATTCCTAATTTGAATATGACAAAATATTATAATTGCTTTCCTTCCAAGTGCTGAAGGCGGGAGTTCTCATACTGACAAGCACCAGGTTGAAAATGACGAGGTTTGGACAGTTGTTACTAAAAGCGGCGGCTCTTCATTGAAGGTTTGGAGGTTCTGTACTGCACCCCAGCTCGGGATCCAAATCTGGAACACTTGCTGTGCAGCGTTTGTGACCAACGCGGTTCCAAAACCAAAGAAGGTAGAGAAGGGAACTATCTCTGGGATTAATAAGATGAAGAACCACATTGTCTCGAACCACAATGATCATCCTCGTGAAGGAAGGGCACCCAGCTGCAATTTAAGTGTTCTTTTGCGTCAGGGCGTTCAGAAAGAAAGAGTTCCTTGCAAGTCACATGCGAGCTCACCAAAATAAGAAAAAAGGTCGCAAAATGCAATGGTCCAAGAAGCCCAAGCGTGCTTAAGTGAAAATGTAATGTGCGGAAATCACCATTTGAGAAACTCTCAGTCTTCTTTCGTTATACAATCATTTTTAGGGGTAATCTCATAATTTATAATAGAATATTTGTAATCTAAGTTGTGTAGGGTGAGAATCAGTATAAATTTCATAAAATACAATATTAAACGTCAAACGTAAGGATAATGAAAATTATTCAAACTCTTATAAATACTCATTTCCTGTTTTTCTAATCATGACAAATGGCAAACAAGTTTTTGAGAAATTAAAAATTACAATACTTTTTATTCTGCCTTGCGTGTGTTCCGCAATGGAACGTAATTCATATGAAAATCTCGTAATTACTTACTGATAACATATAATTCATTGGACAAACAATTTATTGCAGTGGCTAGGATTACAGTTTGATAGCATAAAGAAACAACGGGAAAAGAACAAATACGGTTTTTTAAACTCGCAAACGCAACTTTCACTTCCTCCTTAATTCTCTTAAATATTTAACGAAAAACAGCAAGCAAAAAAATGCATGTACCAGGTTGATGGCGATTGAAAGCAGCTTCGTGCGTGCGTCCAAAAGATCATGTACAGTCAAACTTTGATATCATCTTGCACGTATACATACATAAAATAATTAAAATTGTTTCCACGGAATCTGTAAGAATTGTCAGGCTCGCTGATTGTATCAATTTGCAACTATAGGTAGTCGCCACTGTCTTCACTCACGATTAGCATGCCAAAAAAAGATTAATACTGATGAGGAAGTTTAAACTATTTTTAAAGTCAACTTGGAATTTAATATATTTTCCCACGGTTACCTTTGGAGGTTTTCCCTTAACCCACCAGTTCCACGTCAATCAAGTGTAAAAATAGCAAAGTGAGGAAGGCTGTCATGCTCCTCATGAATTTAAAATCATTTTATTATCTCCCCCCCATTCAAGATTTCGCTTCGTCAAGGCTATCTGCCGCTTTACTACTCTTATAATCCCAGCAACATCCCTGTAATTTCAGAGTTCCAATTGAACGACTACCGTCCCCTTCCCGATGATTAAAGTGAAATCAACATTACACAGCATAATAAATGGAAATTAAAAATGTAGTTGACAGCAAGTTTTCCTTGGGTTGTCCATAGTTTTCTCTTTTCAAATGCCAACTGTTTACATTGTATATTATAGGTTATTGTTTTTAACTTGTAGCACGAACTTGTGACATTTTTCCTCTGTACCATATCAATATCTAAATTAGCATTTTCCAGCTTCCAATGAATATGCTTTTCGCTAACGGTTGACGTCATGTTTTCATTCCATTGTGGAAAAAAACAGACAAGTGGTGGTAATTTTTTGCATCCTGCGTAGTTCATCATCATCATCACCGAAGAGACTTTCCACTTTCCCTTCAGAATGAGCATTCCAGGTGGAAGATGAAAATAACATGAAATTGCCGAAAAAGCAAGTAAATTAAATTTAAGAAACACAACTCAACTCATCCCGTTCACTTTCAGTTGACGTCTTGCCACTTTCCATTTTGTTTAATTTACCTAGTTGACAAGAACTGACTAGAAACATTAAAGTATCACCTTTTGCTCACCCAGCCACTTCCTACTTTTCATGAATCATTAATAAATTTGAGAGGCTTATTGTCGCAAAGTGGCATTTTCCGTTCATACTTTATTTAAATAATGTTTTGATTTGATTATCCAACTTCGTAAAGTAAAACAAGCAGTTTCCTCTGCGGTGGGGAACATCCATATTTTTCTTCAATCTTACTTTGCTGCCTTCTTGTTCAGAGCATAACTGAACGTGTCTGGTCAGCAGCGATGCCAAAATATTGTCAGTTTCTAAAAATCATAAAACATTACAATATCGGAGAAAAGTGAGAGAGGGGATTTTAAAATGTCGAAGAAAGCAAAGAAAGGTGAAGCAATGGAAACAAACGAGGATTTTTCATCAGATAACCTGCACGCAGGATCATCTCGACATTTGGGGTTGTGGGAAAAGAGCGACACAAATTGCAACAGCCAACGTCCTCGAGTTTTATGGATTCGGGGAGCATGATATTGTCGCTGTTTGCAATAACTGTGTCGCAAAGGCAGACGAGCCATGGTAAGCATTTAACTTTTTCCATAACAAATGTCATGTTTATTTTATGCCTTCTGGTTTTTAAAACAATCTTTTGCAATACATGTCTGTTTTCCACAGCGTGTTGCAAACGAAAAGTTGAGGATTAACGAGAGTGTAACAGTTCAACGTAAGGCTGGAGGAGCTACTCCTTTGGCTAAAAAACCAACCAACAGGTTTGTAGATCCATCACCAGTCCAAACGAAAGAGAGAAAAGGACATGAGCTTCAAGTCAAAGTGAGTAAACTAAAACTACAGATCAATTTGAACCTTTTTCTGTTTTCCGTGATGTTGACGATTTGCTTAACTTTAACTTTGTTGTTTCAGTTCAAAAAACTAAATGCAAAAAAACGCATCGAGTCCCAAAGTTTACCAGATCTTCCGAATTTTGTACTTGACTTGGAGGGTTGAAAAATAACTGAGGAAAATTCTATGGAATTCAGTCATTTGGTAGCAATTGTCACATTGTATTTGTGTTCGTCATGGGTGCTACTCTTCTGTTTTCATAGTTTTCATGTGCGTTGTAAATAAATCGAAAAAATATCCATATTTATTTAATCAATTCTATTATATGTGAACAAACAAAGCATGTGTCCATGTGTCTAAATGAACCCACTTTCCATGCACGAAGTGACCGAGGTTTTTGATCCTACAAAGAACATGGAAAAGGGCTATAAGCAAACAAAAGTGGCTAAGGTTCTTTTTGTGTGTTTTTTAGCATTAAATCCAATGAAATGCAGTCACCATTTCCTTCTATTAGTAACGAAAAAGCACGAGGGAACAAATTCGTCATTACAGGTTTCTTTTGACCATACAACGCATTGGTTTTACGTGTTATTATGTTTTACGTGGTCCCCAGCGTTATAATAAAATTAAGAAATTGGCAATCGTTAAAAAAATTTATCGGGGACATAAATACTAAAATTTAGTTTGCTGCAAAATAGAACCCGAGCTTTCACTTGCTAAAGGTACAGATATGTGTACAACCTTTGCATAATGGATTTTGCATAAACACTTTCACTCACCGCGAAAAATCCCATAGATAGTCATAGATGATTATTATCTTTGCTTAGCGTGTCTTTGTGGTTGTAGTTGTTAGCGGCGTGGAGATGCATACAGTTATTCGATTCCACTATATCATACTTCACCTTTGCATTCATTATATAATTGGAATTTGAGCTACCAATGACGTCAAAGATGCTTCTTCGTAGCATAAAAATGAGTACTCCTTGACGCACAGGATACGCGAGTTCGTTTGGTTTGTACATTGTCTTATATTTCCAGAAAGACTCTCCGTCCAGGAAAACGCTCTCACACATTATACAAAGGCAAGATTTTTTATGACAATCATGATGATTCCCTTTTACGAAAATGTCGGATTTTCTTATACTCCAACTGTTAAACTTCCTCTCCATTCTTTCATTTGCACTGCTCTTGTCCGGAGCCCAATTTACAATATCTGGTGAATGCATCATTTACAAAAGCTGAAGTATTATCATTTTACACTGCGTAAAATAACTTGCAGCATAAAGTAAAGTGCTTTTAAGATTCAAAACAGCCATAAAAGTAACGGAAAGATAAAGTTTTGTAAAACAAGTTGAAATTATTCAAGTAAAACTAAGCAGGTATGTCGGATTCCAGCAACACCAGCAATTGTACGTTTTGACGACTTTCATTTTTATGGATTACGTGCATAAAAAGGTTCTCAAGCACAATATTTATTCGTGTGACTGATTCGAGCAAAGTAGAGAGAAGTGTACTTTGTTTTTGCTTTAAAGTACTACACAGAGCTACTCTTTCACTTTGCATCCATTCCATTCTACTTTACTTTTAGTCTAGCCTTCTTTTGCAACAAAAAGTGTAATGTAAATATGTCACCAACAAAACGAAAAATATGAAGGATTTTTAATTAGACTGTCATTCTTTATATTCATGTTTAAAGATAACTATGGAATTTTCACATGTGCTCACTACTTTTTTGTCACCAACTCAAGAATTATTAGCTGATCGTGTTTTTTCACTTTTACAGTGATCAATATTTCTTGAAGGAACTTCCAATACATCCACCATCAACGGTTTCTAATCTACTTGTAATCATAAGTTTGTCCAGTGAGCGGGTATAAAAAAGAACGGTAAGCTGTAAGCAGCTATAGTTGTTAAATTACTCATACAAAGTGCATTTCAAATATGTTTCTACAATTCACAAATTACATCATTAATTAAATTGAACTGGTGTCGTTATATTTCTAATTTTTGCAGCTATAGCATAGCTTCAACATGAGCTCGGGGAAAAGATTCCGCTTCCGGCAGACTAACCATTCAGCAATCCTTTTTTCAACACATTTCTCGTTTTTTGAAACAAGGTCAGCTCTTAGACATTTCCCTCATGAGCAACGGTCAAGTCATCAGATGTCATCGATTGGTTCTCTCCGCGTTTTCCCCATACTTGGCACAAATCATTTCAGACCAGCCAGCTGCCGATATAGTTATCAACTTTCAGGAAATTGAGTTTCGTGAGTTGGAGGCTCTTGATTTTATGTACCATGGTGACGTCACGGTGAGCTGCGATAAAGTTGAACTATTCGCCAGAGCAGCTGACAAATTGAAGATTGTGGGACTAGCTGGAACAATTGGCACACACATTGCAGATTTACTGCATCGCGAAGGGATTGTTGGGAATCCCGGATTGGAGTCTAGTTCAGAATTACACCAACAACAAGAGAAATCCCAAAATGTACAGAAAAAGTGTAAAATGCCGAATGCAAGCACAACAGAGCAGCAGCAAGGTAAACGAAATGCTGATTTGGATCCTGCACAAGGAACCTTTAAACGGTTGATGGGATGCCCTGAAATCACGCTGCAAAATCAAAAGCGTCCAAGAGTAACTGCTACTGGATCTGAATCAACTATAGTGAAGATTCCACCAGCTGCGACCAAAACAAGTCAATCTACTTCTGGTTCAGCAACTGTTGTACATTTTTCTAGAGGTGGAACATGCATTCCAGCTGGAATTCAAGATAAAGGTTTGGATTTATCTGCTAAAAATCCAAATGCTACAGCAATAAAATTGGAGAGAAGAAGGGTGTCGTTTCTCGATCTAAGGTTAAAACGTTGGAGTCACCAATTCCCACATCTGAACAGATGGAGAAAGCTGCAAGGTATGGCGGGCAAGCAAACCGTGATGACAGCGAGACTTGTGCCAAATATGGAGTTTGTTTAAATGATGTGGATGCCTATCTCATGCGTCAACTAGACCTACTCCAACCGCAATGACAACCTGAGAAACTTTGGCAACCGATCGGAAACTCAAGCTGATTGCGGAAGACAAAAGAATGAGAGTTGTTCACCAGAGAAAAGGCTACTGATAATTGAAAAAGTGGCCGTTTTATAGTACCATACATAACAATAGAAAGTGGAACTAATCTCTCTTGGTCTCTTTTTTTCCTCAAAATTTCAGAGAATAAAAACTTAAACGTAAGTGATAAAGAACTAAAACTCCAGTATCAGTTAGTCCAACTGTAATTAAACTGCAATATGTGAACATATGTTTTGTATATTTGGATGGTATATGTACATACTTTTACAGCTATAACTGTTAGTACAAATTGGAGGATAAAATTATGCGATTAAGCATTTTATCATTATCTTAGCATTTTTATTAAGCAACTAATCACTTATAGCAAGTCAAATATACTTACTGTTTCATTTAAGGTATAAATAAACACAGTAAACATTTATTGAATACTTCTACATTTATTTTCTTGGAACGAACTTGAATGTCATGAAGAGCATCATTCTCCTATTAAATTGTGGCTTTACTTGGATGTTCGGGGTTATGCTAATCACTTTGTTCCATATAAACAGAAAGGGGAGAAATGGTTTTTGACGGCATTTTCTTATCGACATTTCAATAAAACTATGTAGCTAAAACTCAAGTACACAATGAAAAATCTGTATGGTAATTCATACTTGCACGAATTTTTGCCAGCCTGACGTTGCAAACATTTACTTTTGCCACAAACTCTTTTACACCGTCGACACAAAATTTAAATTTCATAATTATTGATGCATTTTTCTTTATTTTACTTCTGTATTTAGACACTACTTGTAATCTAGAGCACATTGCCCAGTTAGCCATTACCAAGGTTCCAAGGATAGAGATAGAGCACCGAGGTCTATATTCACTACTACTACACTTAACTATGAACCGAGAGCCGGGACCTTTCGAGAGATATTTGGAACTACTGCCACTCCAATTTATAATATGGGAGTCATGACCCTCCGTACCTGGTTTCGGCTAGAGGTCAGTTAAGACCTCTTTCCTCCTCTACTCAGCCCAGATAGGCCTTAGAGTGAGTTGATGCCAGTGGTATTTGAACCCCTGACGCAACGCAGCTATGTTGTGAGCCCTAGCCATTAGACTCACCTGCTTTATACATTAATGTACCTTCTCACATTGCCCTTGGAAATACCAAACCACGAATACGGTCTTACCAACATACTTGCGAGTTGTACTCGTTTCACTCAACTCTAGTTGTTGTTCTTAAATGGCGCAGTAGCAAGTTTGAAACAAAATATGCATATTGCTTGTAAACACCCATATTATACCACTCTTATGTATTACTACCCTTCCTACAAATGTGGAGTAAAATAGACCCAAAACCAAGTACATCCTTACGTAAAGACTTCCGTTAGTTTAGAAAGAGCGTTTCAAGGCGGTCCAAAATGTATATCGGCAGATTTACGCAAAACGTTTGGGTCCGCGAATGCGTCTTCCTTTCACACAACCATTTCATGTTTATTTTTTGCATGAAGAGTTTCGCTAGTATAGAAAATCGATTACTTTCGCAATTTTTATTTTGTGTCCAAATTGATGCTAATACTGTAAACCGCATTGAGTTATGCGTAATAGTTGGTCATTTTAGTTGGGGAAGTTGAGACATTTTGCAGCAGGGAAATAAAAGATTCCACATTTGGAGCAGACTGATACTACATGAGCCCGCACGAGCACACAACGTGTAAGGAATGCCAATATAACGAACAAACACGGCACATAAATCATCTAGGAGAGGTTTACGGGTTGAGTTTTATTTCATCGCCCCTTTCATACTCTTTCTAGCCCATTGTTGGCTAAACTATAAACGATAATTCTATATGTATCACATGACATCTTCTCTGAGGAACGGGCACCTTTAGCTAACAGTTTTGCAGCCGCTCAGTAAGTAAATAAATGACAACTTGCAAATTTACAGTTCACGAGAAACTGAATCGACGTACGCAGAATTAAACCAATTTAATTAAAGCAGTTTTAAAAAAAGACTCAAAAATTCCTTGACAATTGACAGATGCGAAAAATGGTCAGAGCGGCATTGTCACAGGATCCCAAGCTAGGTAGTTTGGATTGGAATAATTCTGGAAGTCTTCTTGGAACACTGATAATAGCTGGAGACACAAGTCTACTGGACAAAGTGTCCCAAAGGAAGTGAATATTTAGAATGCGATGTTAATAACTGCACCTTCATTGCTCGTATTTTTGGAAACTCTGCTGTTGTGGGGATGAAAGATGCCTACGAAACAATGGAGCAACACGTTACTTTTTTCGCATCATAATCAAGGCAAGCCAACATAATAACTTCTAATCTTTTTCGTGATTTTGGTTTCTTTATTGGCACCGTGCAGCACTTTTATAATCAGGAGTGTAACTTATTTAAATATTGTTTTCCACAATTAGATATTGATGAGCTCCAAACTGCAGCTAGAGAGGCGTGCGATTGTCCGTTTGGAATGTCGCTACAAGACAAGTTGCATGTCCTTTTTGTTCGTTGATCCGGAATCCAAGACAAGACACGAACTGGCCCCAAACCTGTGCCCATCTTGAACAGCTACTCGAAAAGAAACGGTTGATGAGGAGCCTGCCAAGTGTCAGAGTTCCCGGTTGCATGTCCATTCCGGAGAAGGTTCCGCGCTCAAACTCCACTTAATTCTTATAATTGTTGTAAGTGGGAGTATTTATAAAGTTATAAAACTTAACTTTTCTAATTCTAATAACTTTTCCATTCTTGTTTGTTTCGGGTGCTTAGGTTTTCCTGCTCAACCTGACGAATCGGCAACTGGAGAAAATGATCATTTTACTGAAGAATGGCTTTTTGGAAACGACATTGTCAAATCGACGTTGCCGATAAACAAGATGACGATGAGAAGGAAGACGCTTTCGGAGTCCCAACGTTTCCCTTTTCGTCTCATGCGTTCGCCGATGCGAATGAGACTGAGGAGAATCCTTCACCACTCCTAGAAAGCACTGATACTAATTTCCTCGATAATGATGATGAGGAAGTTGATGGAAACTGGTCGAGTCGATTCTCCTGGCCACCACGTAATAAAAAACGAAAAGTATCCGAATCCCAATGTGATACAATATCTCAGACAATAGGAAATGAATCAAGGTGGCTTCGATGCCCAAATTGTCCTTACCGCACCGTAAAAGCCAAGTGCATGAATAATCATGTTCCTCTTCATCAGGTGGGTGCTAAGGCAGTTACTTGTGCAGATTGTGGCTGGTACGTGGCTCCAGAAAAGTTGGCTTTCCACCGTTCCATTTGTCATCATCTTCCAAAAATAGTTGGCAAAGAGATAAAGAAAACTGCTCAACCGCAAACGTCTCCTCTCCTCCAATGTGCACATTGTCCCCACAAAACGACGTGCACCGCAAGCTACAAAAACCATCAACAAGTTCACCGATATGGATCGGAAGCTACGGCTTGCAAAGAGTGCGGAATTTTTGTTCTTCCCAACAGCTTTTACCAGCATCATAAAAATTGTGCTCCTGCTGTTCGAAAAAGGCTTGGAACAGACGAGCATTGAGTGGTGCAGGAGCAACGGGAAAATGCGCAATGAGAACTACACGAATTCCGGCTTTATTTCTTTTATCGATGGTGTTCCAACGGAAACACTACAAATGTCGTCGTTGTCCCTATGAAACCCTACAACTCGTCCCGGATGCAGGTCCATATTCAACTTCATGAGGAGGGTGCGGAAACTGCACTTGTGAGGAATGTGGGTGGTTCCTACCCACGGAACAAATTGAAACTCACAGGGCTGTAAATCATTCTACAGCTAAATTAAAATGCTCTGCGTGTAGGTACGAATGCAACGCGAATATAAGATCGCTGCTAGACACCCATGTCAACGCTCATCATCCAGTGGAGGAGCTAGTAGATGTGAAGAGTGTGGCTGCCACATCTCTTTTAAGCTGCTTAACTGCCACCACGCCAAGTATTGCCATGCCCGTCACAATTAAAGCTGCTAGGAAGCGGGAGTCTCTGCCTAATGCAAGTTGAACTTCATAACCTTTTTTGTAAAATGACAAATGAGTTTTATTTTTTATTTAACTGATTGATGTTATACCAATACCAGTACCAGGCACATCACAGCTTGATTGAACGTAATTGGATGAACTTGAAAAATTTGAAGAACTGCGATGAGATTGTAACTCGAGTGGGACATCAAAATACAATATCTGTCAAAAGTATTTACGCTAAGGAAGAAGTAGAACATGACTGAAATGTAGAATTGATAAATGTACATATAACTTCAGAAAAGTTCAGTTGTTAATGAATGTTTCAATGAATATGATGAAATATGTTCTATTAAAGTATGTATATATACATTTAAGCCTCTTTTAGATAAGTTATGACTAACAAGCTTCTATTTCTTTCGATTGTTTTTATTCTCTATAATTTTGAAATAAATCAATGTTTCTTTTTACAACAGGCATATTTCGAATATAATCAATACTAGGTTCCGGATTTGTATGGTTTACATACTTTTCATTTGTAACTGACAGTGAGACAAAGTTTTACAACATTTTTTGGCTTTTCGGACATATTTGCATAGTTTACACATATTTTGGAATCACAAACTTGGAATCTGGAACTGAACATAACAAAATTCACACATATTCTTATGCTTCAGTAAGAATTTTTTAAAATTAAACTGTTATTGTGCTGTTTTTTAAATTTAAAACTTCGGCGCAAAACAAGTTTAACATTAAAAGACCGAAGGGAACATCAATCATTAGCTTTAAGGCTTTAACTAAAATGGTACAGAAATCAAAGCCAAAGTATAAGTTGACGCCGGTCCGAATGGCTGATCAACTTGAAGAATAACCTGCATGATGAGATGAGTTTAATTTTGATGCGTGTCGAAGGTAGAACAATTAACATTAATGAATTTTAAAAAATTTAATATTTAAGCCAAAACCTATTCCAACTGCTAACTTTTGTAATCAATGTTTACTT
>LJIJ01003062.1:0-21566 GCA_001718145.1 Orchesella cincta | reverse complement strand
ATTTCAAACACTTTTGGAATAGCTTGGTGAACAGGTTTATTTCTCGGTAAAACACACTCAAGACATAATCACATAACATAGGCAAAAATTGTGAAGCTTACAATAGAATAATCAAAACGTCTCCGCGTTTGATTAGGAGGTTTTTGGTCATGGGTGAAATTCCAGTCTGTTTCTTACATCGCTTTTGAGCCAGATTATCAGAAAAATGGTAGGTTTTGATTGATCAGGTAGATCATATATGGATCTAGACAATTCGATCCGAGCCCACGCAGCAAGAACTCCAGCATGGGAGAGTGACTATAGCACACACGTGACCGAACCACAGCACACAATCCATTATGACTGGTTGTAACGCCTCTCTCAACCGCCGCCATGTTCTCCTCATCACCGAGTTGACTGTTTGTAGCGTGTAAACTGCAAGAGTGGAGGGGCTAAAAGGATCCACGTAATGTCAGTAAGTGAGATTGGTACAGTAGGTATGGTGATGGATTATCATAGTTTTTTTTGCCATGTTCCAATCAAGCATTGCGTTGAAACTCAAGTATTTCTGAAAAAGGATACGAAAACGTATCGCTGATTTTACAAGTTGGATGATTTTGAAAGTTGTGATAGAATGGGGTGATGTTTTTTAGTGTGAGCATTGCGGTTTAGGTCAAAGGTTTAACGTGGAAAGGTTTGGGTTTTTGGGCTACAAAAAGTGTAATATAATTAGTTTTTTATCACAATTTTAGGTACTTGTTTTTCTGTCTGCGACTCTATACGAAACATGTTTTTGTATCCAGGTTTTAAGATACACTCAGCCGTCTCAATTATCCTGTTGTAACTCAAAAATAGATATACGAATGAACAACTGGATGACTTGGAATGTTTATTCAATTTCGATATGGTGAACTGGCTGTCCAGCAAATTCCAAAGGAGATTATCCACACTCGCGGATCCATTATGATAATGCAAGATTTTAAACATCAAGCGCTTATCTGTATCCCAATTGGTTCTTTTTCGAGCAAGGTGATTATGTAATCCCATAAGTAATTCAGCCCATAACTTGGCTTGCTCTTGGTTTATGGTTGGGGCATATATTTTCATTTACAAAAGCGTTACCCGTAGGATGGACTTAATATGGCCACTCTTCTGGATTCCATTTCAGGGAAACCATATCAAAAATTTAGTTTGTATTTACTTGATTGCCATGGCTTTATTATCAGTCACATATCAAAGTCATATATCCCCTGAGACACTGCAATTGCCTGGCTTCCCAGTCTGACATCCCTTTTTAAATCCTCCAAAGAACATTCTTAGCACAATAGTATTTTCCATGAAATTTCTATTTCTTTCTGGTCACAATATATTGAAAAGATTTTAAAATAAATTTGGCAATGCTTCGGGCCCATATCATAAGGAACGCATATACGGATTAATATTTCATAAATTGCCTAGGCAGCATAATTGGAAAAAGCAACCCAGATAAACATTTTATGAAACGTTTTGGCATTTTATCTCCGTAGCAGGGTAATATGAAGGAATCATGAAACGTAGCTACTGTAAATCATAAAGTGTAATAATTAAACATTGCCAGATTTTAAAATTATTGTTTTTGTTTTTTACTTCCAACAGCATGATTTTTTGAAATTTCTAAAGCATTTATTAGCAGTGCTGCATGTTACAATAAAATCCCATTCTTTTGATTACTTGATTAATAGTTTTTGTCACTTGCCAAGCTACAATTATGTTACTGCGTTAAGTCAACGAACTAAATCAACAAGACAGCTGTGATGAAGTATATTCATGTATTTGTTTAGGCGCTAACTTTATATAGGTCATTAGCGACTACTTTTATTATGATAACATTCCTAGCCTAAGCAATTAACATATTCATTTTAACGTTTCTACTTTTTTAGTTAAAATTGTGCGCGAACAGAACTGCCAGTGTACTACCACATTTTTTATATAAGTATTCAACTTGCTACTTTCTAATTAAATTTTTCATCAAAACCTATTGAAAAATAACTAGTAACTGCACTAAAAAATCAAGGTACTGAGACATGAATTCGCCAAACGTGCCCTTAGTAACAGTATAAAATGGATAACAGACATTCATTGACAACGGCTTGCAGCTGAGTATACACTTTCGGTATAGTGATTTTCTGCCAACCATGTTTTTGCTACTTTCTAAGAAAGTTTCTGAAAGTGTCACAATCCTGCCAATAAAAACACATTCAAAGAAAACAATAAGTACAACCATCAATACGCAACCAACAACAAATCCAAATGAGACCAAACCTGACTCCAAAAGCAAATTTGGAATGGTCAGTAAAATAAAACTAGCTCCTACAATTATAACCATTAGAAAAACGTGATGAGAAGAAATAGAAATTGATTGAAAAAAGTCGTTAGCAAATATATTTAAAACCTGCTGGGTTCTAAAATAAAGCATGACCTTATCATCCCACATTACCCCAAATGAAGTCGTTCTAATTCTATTGTGCAAAACATTCGATCCTTCTTTTCTTTCAGGAGTTGGGATATTCTGAGGCAGAAGAGATGACAAGCTAATCAATGCAGTGAATATGTATACATAACCCAGAATCAGAAACAAAAACGCAGCTCCTGCTCCAGCCAAAGCTGCTACCATGAAAGCCAATATAATTGGAACGTATTCCAACTCCGGCTTCACATCTATTTCAAACCACTTTTGGAAGAGCTGATGAACTGGTTCTTGCTCAGTACAAAATACTCCACCATAACTAATGGGTAAAGTTATGGTGAAACTTACCAACAAGAACATGAGGAAGTCTCCGTTTTTACGTAATCGATTTTGTTCTAGGGTAAATTCCAACCCATTTTGTACCATCATCCTTTCCACCATTTCAGAAAAACGGTATGTTTGATTTAATACGTACATAAATTTGGATCTTAGCTTGAGGAGTCGGAAAGCACACACTGCAAGGAGAGTGATCAGACACGTGAGAACCCATCCCATTATGGTTGTTGCAAAGCTCTCCACCGTCCACCGTTCTTCGTCTTCTTCACCGAGTTGACTTGTGTATGTAGGTATCCTAGCGTAATTGGATAAACAGATCCTACGTAAGTCCATAAGTGAGCTTGATACAATAGGTATGGTGATGGATTTTTATAGCAATTAGTTGCCACATTCCAATTAAACAATTGGTTGAAATTAAAGTATTTCTGAACTAACATACGAAAACGTATTGCTGATTTTACAAATGGGCTGATTATCATTTTGAATCTTGAGAGCAGAACGAGACATCGTTCTGTTATGTTAACAGTTTGGTTTATGTCCAAAGCCTATGTCGCAATGGTTTGGGTATTTTTTGAGTTAACCGTGGACCGAAAGCAATATGATGCATAGTTTAAATTTTAATATATTTTTAAGGTACTTGTGTTTGGGAGAATGTTTTACATTTAAGACTTGAAGCTTGGCATTACTTAGAATTCGGACTTTTTCTACGGGTATAAATTTTAAATTACAAGCCAGCGGTCAAAAGGTCTGGATTTCCACGTGGAAGTAGGCAGTAAAACTCAGCGAGCTTATTACGAAGGTAAAAAATTCTTACGTATTCCACGACAGCTTTCTTGACATACTCACACAATATGTGAACTTTGCATATTAGAAATTTTAAAGATAATTCAGGTACTATTAAAAAAAATTCTTACGTCAATGTTGCTCAACTTAGGCTTCCAAATTATGAAAATATGGGTAGTAAAAAGAAATTCGTTTTCAACTCTTAGAGATTTTTAGGAAAACGATTTTTAAAAGTGCCTGGAAATTGTGTTAATTCTGAGTTTTGTTGTATCACAATCTCCGCATGGAGTTGTCTCAAACAAATCCTGCGTCTCTTTACCTTGAGCTATGACGAGTTGCTTATGAGAACTACAGTAGAGTTACCAATACATAGAACTTTTACAGCATACTCATTCAGAGCACACTGGAGTTTCTTTTTGCAAACTCATCAACACATCAGCGCCCATCGAAATGCTTCTGGGTCTGTTCAAGAGGAAGGGCTCAGTGTGCCCTACATTTTTCGCCGTCGACTGGCAAGTTCTTCTACAAGGTAATCTGGAGTTTACAAATGTGGAAGCGTTTTAATCTATTTCTGCTTACTGCTAATTTTTCTGCACTGCGTTTTTTTCTGTTACTCTCACAAAAACTTTGAGAGTCGAGTAGTGAAAATATGATATGGGGTTAGCAAGAAAGTTGTTGAGATGAAACAGTGAAAAAGTGAGTTTATGCAGGCATATAGTTCACTCTCATTTACTCTTGGTGGAATCTTTGTTTACTCAACTCTAGTATACTCAATGAATTTGCAGATTCATACTTCGGCTCATTTTAGCCAAAACTAGCTTTTGATCTAAGAAAAATTCAAATTTACTACATTATTTTCGACTCACTCTCTAAGAATACCTTTGAGAAAAGCAATAGAATGCTAGATAAATTGCTTTTAATGGAGAACAAAAAGCTTGCAATAATTTTTTACATTAACATTTCCTAGAAGGATATCATAAAACATATTACACGATTTAAAGCGTTGAGGTAATGATAACACCGAAATGTCATAAATGCCATTTATGGAAACAATAATCACCTTTCTCACTCGGAAATCCTATGAATGAAGCAATTTCAATGCGAATCAACTATCATCATAGATTAATTGGGCATATAATTTTCTACAAGTGACATGTAATCTATCACTATGTTTCATGTTTTTATCAGCTCCGGCTGCTTCTTGTCGTGTGCGCATTGCATTGCTTTGTAATGTGTATCAAACTATATCCGACTTGCTTAACAGCTTGTATGTACTACATCCTTTTCAACAAACACATTACGTATGAATATACCCGATGAACATTTAAGTGCGGCCGAATGCTATTGAGTACTAGAATAACCCTGCGGCAAAAGTTCGACTTTGTCGCAAAACAATCCTCCGTTCCGTACGTATACAATAGCTCGCTGTCCGAATGATAGTTTTGCGAATATCTCATACGTACCGAATACTATTCGAAAAACTACCGAACCTCGTTCCCTAAGAAGCCGCTTGATAACCAACTTTTAAGCTGTCCATAAAAAATATGCTATATATACGAATTTCATGAAAATAGAATACAGGTGTGCAAGTTATTTATTTTATGTAAGTTTGGCATTTATTACACATAAAAATTCAATGTTAGTCTGTTACATTCGAATGCAAGAGTGGAATACAAATGTATGATGATTCGTAGGGTATACGAAATAGTTTTAACTTAACATCACTACAGGCTATTCTAATATTGAATATACCAGACAAATCAAAAACATAGAATATACTTAGTAAACCACTGTCTATAGGATAATCCTTAACACATCTTCTACCTTTGTACTCTTGGCATGCGTACATATTATTTGTTGAATTAATTACTTTTTTTATCACCATAATTCTACCGGATTTAAGTAAATAACAACTATCTCCTGGTTTAGTTGACACTTTTAAAGAACTATAAAACTTGAGTTTGGAAACCTATCGTCGTCGGACACCTGATGGTTGTTTCCATTTCCTGTAAATGTGTAGTTTGGAGGCAATCCAGGATTGGGTTCTACACACGGTGTGTTGATGTTATTGTTTGTTGAGGAGTCCCAGCGATTTCCAGTTGAGTAGTATTCTGCGTTGTGGTTTAATCTGTTTCCAGGCTGAACAGAGGAGTTGTTCCACAGAGGAGGAGCTGCATAATTGCCAGTTGGTGTTGATAAAGATGTATAGTTATCCGTACCATTCAGGCCACTGCCGAGGAAATAATCATGAAACCTGTCATTCATAGGTACATTGTAAGTAGCATTTCCTGGATATGCACCTGTAAATAATGAATAATTACTTATTTTAGCTACATATCATAATCTTATAGTGAAACTGGAACCGCTATTATAATTTTTTATTACAAGAATCGGTTACACAATGGTTTGAATTCAACACTAGGGGTTCAGAAGTTCAGTTTTGAAAATTTATTTGCACGGAATCCGAACGTTTAGCTCGTCGTCAGAATTGTCAAATTTCATGTGATGACTGACTAGATGAAGGTGATTTTGAGCGAACTAGATCAAATTTCGGACGGCAGCGTAGTTTTCTTTCGTCACAATTGACCCGGGGTCGCTTTAATCTGGATTTTGGAGTGTCCTCAAACGCTGATGTCTCGATTTGAGGTTGTGTCGCCTTTCCTCTCTTTTCAACAGCCTTTGCGTAAGAATCTGAAAGACAATGAAGTTTTCAATGAAGCTGCAGGCAAGGCAAATTGTATTTAATTAAAATATACAAATTTATATGATAATGATTAGATGATTCTTACCAAATGCACCGAACACCGACACTTAAAGTTTCTCCAAGGTATTTTAGGATAATCCGAAGGTTTGGCATGTTTTTGAACTAATCCTTTTAATTTTGCACCACTGACCGATGGCCATACACAGTAGTTATCACTAACCCAGGATGATGAAACTACTTCCACAGACTCTTCGTCGGTAAATTCTACTACCGAAAAGTTACTCATTTTGGTAGATATCACTTTGGTCAGGAAACGAATTATGTATGAGTAAGTAAAACTGCTGAGATGAGAGATCAAAGAAATGAATTTGTTGTCAATGAAAAAGAAGTGAAAAATAACAGAAGCAGCGCGCGTAAATGTTTGCAAAAGGCAAAACAGCAATATGAGCCATTGGCCCTAATGATAGCATACCGCTACACGTAGCTCATGATATCAGAGCATTCGTTTGGAATAGTCTAGCAGAAAAGCATCGGTCTGGCCGCATTCGTTTTTAGAAGGGGTTTCACATTATGCTAATCGCAGGTGTATCGAAAGTGGATTTTGCACAATAATCGAATTTTGAAGCAGTCGCCTAAATGCCGCTGATATAGCACTTTTACCGTTCAAAATCGCAAAGTTATGTTCATCGGGTAAGACATTTTTTGCCATAGACATGTAGTGAACACTATCTTTGCCAAGTTTCTGTATTCATCCATAATGTTGTTCATTACCAGGGGTAATGAACAACATTCTGGATATCTACAGAAACTTGGCAAAGATATTGTTCACTACATGTCTATAGCAAATAAATGTCTTATATTCATACGCAATGTTGTTGAAAAAGGATGTAGTACATACGAGCTGTAAAGAAAGTCGGTATAGTTTGATACACATTCCAGAGCGATGCAATGCCCACCACAAGAAGCAGTCAGAGCTGATAAAAACCAGAAAACATAGTGATAGATTACAAGTCACCTTTAGAAAAGTATATGCCCAAGTAATCTATGATGATAGTTGATTCCGCGTTAAAACCGCTTCATTCATAGAATTTCAGAGTGTGAAAGGTGATTATTGTTTCCATAAATGGCATTTATGACATTTTGGTGTAATCATTACCTCAACGCTTTGAAACGTGTAATATGTTTTTATAATATCCAGCTAGGAAATATTATTGAAAAAAATTATTGCAAGCTCTTTGTTGTCCATTAAAAGCAATTAATCTAGCATTCTATTGCTTTTCTCAAAGGTATTCTCTGAGAATGAGTTGAAAATAATGTAGTAAATTTGAATTTTCCTTAGATCAAAAGCTTTTTGGCTGAAATTAGCTGAAGTATGAATTCTACAATTCATTGGCATACTAGAGTTGAGTATACAAAGATTCCACCAAAGAGTAAATGAGAGTGAACTATATGCCTGCATAAACTCTCTTTCCCTTTGTTATCATCTCAAACTCTCTTATGAACCCCACATCATATTTTCACTACTCGACTCTCAAAGTTTTGTGAGAGTAATAGAACATACGCAGTGCAGAATAATGAGCAGTAAGCAAAAATAGATTAAAACACTTTCACATTTGTAAACTCCAGATTACCTTGTAGAAAAACGTGCAAAGCCGTCGCGAAAAATGTAGTGCACACTGAGCGCTTCCTCTTGAACAGACCCAGAAGCAAGATGGGGAGCGCTGATGTGTTGATGAGTTTGCAAAAAGAAACTCCAGTGTGCTCTGGATGCGCATGCTGTAAACGTTCTATGATATTGGTAACTGGTTCGCATAAACAACTCATCATAGCTCAAGGTAGAGAGACATGATTTGCTTAAAACAGCTCCATGCGGAGATTGTGATACAACAAAACTCGGAACTAACACAATTTCCAGGTACTTTAAAAATTGTTTTTCTAAAAATCTCTAAAAGTTGAAAAAGAATTGCTTATTTACTACCCATATTTTCATAATTTGGAAGCGTCAAGTTGAGCAGCATTGGATGTAAGAATGTTTGATAGTACCTGAATTTTCTTTGAAATTTCTAATATGCTAAGCTCACATATTGTGTGAGTATATCAAGAAAGCTGTCGTGGAATACGTAAGAATTTTTTTACCTTCGTAATAAGCTCGCTGAGTTTTACTGCCTACTTTCACGTGAAAATTCAGACCTTTTGACCGCTGGCTTGGAATTTAAAATTTATACCCGTAGAAAAGTCCGAATTCTAAGTAATGCCAAGCTTCAAATCTTAAATGTAAAACATTCTCCCAAACACAAGTACCTTAAAAATATATAAAAATTTAAACTTTGCATTGTATTGCTATCGCGGTCCACGGTTAACTCAAAAAATACCCAAACCATTGCGACATAGCTTTGGACATAAACCAAACTGCTACCATAACAGAACAATACCTCGTTCTACTGACAACATTCAAAATGATAATCAGTTCATTTGTAAAGTCAGCAATACGTTTTCGTATGCTAGTTCAGAAATACTTTTGTTTCAACCTGCTGTTTAATTGGAATGTGGCCACAAATTTGTATGAAAATCCATCGCCATATCTATTGTATCAAGCTCACTTATGGACTTACGTAGGATCCGTTTATCCAATTACGCTAGGAGTGTATACATACACAAGCCAACTCGGTGAAGAAGAAGAACGATGGACGGTGGAGAGTTTTTCAACCACCATAATGGATGGGTTCTCACGTGTCTAATTACTCTCCTTGCAATATGTGCTTTCCGACTCCTCAAGCTAAGATCCAAATTTATGTACGTATTAAATCAAACATACCGTTTTTCTGAAATGGTAGAAAGGATGATGGTACAAAATGGATTGGAATTTACCCTAGAACAAAATCTTACTTAAAAAACGGAGAATTTCTCATGTTCTTGTTGGTAAGCTTCACCATAATTGTACCCATTAGTTATGGTGGAGTATTTTGCACCGAGCAAGAACCCGTTCACCAGCTTTTCCAAAAGTGGTTTGAAATAGATGTGAAGCCGGAGTTGGAATACGTTCCAATTATATTGGCTTTCATGGTAGCAGCTTTGGCTGGAGCAGGAGCTGCGTTTTTGTTTCTGATTCTGGGTTATGTATACATATTCACTGCATTGATTAGCTTGTCATCTCTTCAGCCTCAGAGTATCTCAACTCCTGAAAGAAAAGAAGGATCGAATGTTCTGCACAACAGAATTAGAACGACTTTATTTGGGGTAATGTGGGATGATGAAGTTACCCTTCATTTTAGAACCCAGCAGGTTTTAAATATATTTGCTAACGACTTTTTTCAATCAATTTATGTTTCTTCTCATCACGTTTTTCTAATGGTTATAATTGTAGGGGCTAGTTTTATTTTATTGACCATTCCAAGCTTACTTTTGGAGTCAGGTTTGGTCTCATTTGGATTTGTCGTCAGTTGTATATTGATGGTTGTACTTATTGTTTTCTTTGAATGTGTTTTATTTGGCAGGATTGTGACACTTTCAGAAACTTTCTTAGAAAGTAGCAAAACATGGTTGGCAGAAAGTCACTATACCGAAAGTGTATACTCAGCTGCAAGCCATTGTCAATGAATGTCTGTTATCCATTTTATACTGTTACTAAGGGCACGTTTGGCGAATTCATGTCTCAGTACCTTGATTTTTTAGTGCAGTTACTAGTTATTTTTCAATAGTTTTGATGAAAAATTTAATTAGAAAGTAGCAAGTTGAATACTTATAAGAAAATTTATCTGTGGCTGTGCTAGTACACTGGCAGTTCTGTTCGCGCACAATTTTAACTAAAAAGTAGAAACGTTAAAATGAATATGTTAATTGCTTAGGCTAGGAATGTTATCATAATAAAAGTAGTCGCTAATGACCTATATAAAGTTTGCGCCTAAACAAATTGTAAACATACATACATGAATATACTTTAATCACAGCTTTCTTGTTCAGTCAGTTCGTTGACTTAACGCATTAACATAATTGTAGCTTGGCAAGCGACAAAAATTATTAACAAGTAATCAAAAGAGGATTTAATTGTAACATGCAGCACTGTTAATAAATGCTTTAAAATTTCAAAAAATCATGCTGTTGGAAGTAAAAACAAAAACAATAATTTTAAAAATCTGGCAATGTTTAATTATTACACTTTATGATTTACAGTAGCTACGTTTCATTATTCCTTCATATTACCCTGCTACGGAGATAAAATGGCAAAAGTTTCCATAAAATGTTTATCTGGGTTGCTTTTTCCAATTATGCGCTACCTAGGCAATTTATGAAATATTAATCCGTATAATGCGTTCCTTATGATATGGGCCCGAGCCAAATTTATTTTAAAATCTTTTTCAATATATTGTGACCAGAAAGAAGTAGAATTTCATGGAAAATACTATTGTGCTAAGAACGTTTCTTTGGAAGATTTTAAAAGGGATGTGTCGCGTATAAACCTACCCTGTGATACGACTTAGAGTTCGAATATTAAAAACGTTATGTCAGGGACTGGACTGTGACTGATAACCACAAGATGATATCACTTTTCACATGCACTACACGTAAAAGAACAGGACTTTTGGATAGAATTTTAACAACTTTTAATACCCAAACAATATCTCAAAATTCACCCCAATCAATTACATTCAAAATGTAGTACAGTAGCAATTTACACAATTATTTAACAATAGAATTTAAGTAGTATTATCTGATGATTATAGAATACTGATTTACACCGAAGTAACAGTAATTTAATCTAGCTGACGGTAGATTCTGATTTTTATGAAAACACTCAACTGCCCATGACTAAAAGCACTTTTTACAGCTGATTTGACCTCAATGACCTTTTCCTGATTCGAACGCATACATCTCCATCACAAAACTAATTCCTTGACAACTATAAGTTGAGACATGTAAGGATACGCATCACTACAGGTAGGTATGGGGCTAACTGAGATACCACCTTAAAACTATGATAACTTCAAATAACAGATCATTAAATGTTGTAATAATTATAGAATCTACAGTACAGACTCTAACAAACAGAATGGCACTACTCTACCATCGCCTTGAAAAATCTAGTAGTTCAAATATTCAAATTACTTTCATACACCCTAAGCCTTACTATAGCATTTTCAAACAGGTGCATTTAGCAGAATACATACATTTTCTGACAGATGTCAGACTGGGAAGCCAGGCAATTGCAGTGCTTCCGGGGATATATGACTTTGAATATGTGGCCGATAATAAAGCCATGACAATCAGTAAATATAAACTAAATTTTTGGTATGGTTTCCCTGAAATGGAATCAGATGAGTGGGCCATATTAAGTCCATCCCACGGTAAACACTTTTGTAAATGAAAATATACATATGCCCAACCATAAACCCAAGAGCAAGCCAAGTTATGGGCTGAATTACTTATGGGATTACATAATCCACCTGCTCCAAAAAGAACCAATTGGGGATACAGATAAGCGCTTGATGTTTAAAATCTTGCATTATCATAAATGGATCCGCGAGTGTGGATAAATCTCCTTTGGAATTTGGCTGGACAGCCAGTTCACCATATCGAAATTGAATAAACCATTCCAAGTCATCCAGTTGTTCATTCGGTATATCTATTTTTTGAGTTACAACAGGATAATTGAGACGCTGAGTGTACACCGATCACAATGTGGGTCTTCTAAACAATGTCAAGCCTTAAACCTGATACAAAAACATGTTTGCTGTTTTATCTAATTTCCATTTTAAACACTCCTAGTTATCCAAAATGATGGAGTCTTGGAATTTAATCCCTGACGAGAGACCAAACTTTACAGAATGGTCACTTTTTTAAAAGTTTAAGCGAAAGTGCCTACATACTTCTTAATTCTACTGCTTAGCGAGTTATTCGAACAACTTTTTATGCTTGGTTTAGACATATTGAGTATTTGTAAATTAATTTAAATATTAATGCTTTGCTGGATTGTAATATAAAATGTTGAATTTAGGTTAAAGTTATAATGTGTAATTGACAATAAATAATGGTAACCGTTAAATCAAACTATGTTCCGTTTACTCCTCAAATATCACTTACCTCTCAAATTAATGCATAAAAATTCAATCTTTATTGAAAATTTGCACGAAAAATAAATGGAAACATATGGGTAATAATTGTAAAGTAAAATAACACGGGATTCGAGATATTAGCAGGTGAGCACAAACAGTTGTTTTTCCACATCACGTGTTATACTTTACAGTTTGACGATGATATGAATGTGCAATAAAGGGATTTGAAAATCATGGGAAGATACACGAGTAGGGAATACCAAAGAAAAGGGCAAACAGAAAACGGTAATTGTATTAGGGTTTGTGTTTCAATAACTTTTACGCAACAATTCAAAAATTATCTCAATTCTACTGGAATCTTAAATTTCTTTTGATGTTGTTTCTTCATAATTCTGTTGGTCTGATAAAGGAAAACGTTTTTTCGAAAGCTTTCTGCGTTTCTGATTTCTCTGAAACCTTGCTAAAACTGCCTGAGCGTAAATACGGAGTTTTATTGAATGTCCGATTAATTTTCAATAAAGCTGTTTTAAAGAAATTGCTTGGACACATACAAACTCTGCTCAATGATGTCAATACACTGAACTAAAAAATGTGTATGATTTTAGCTACTTGAAATGGTAAAGAAAGGGTCCATGGCTAGCTGAATAAATTGTAAGACAAAGTTTTTGGTAGTCGACCTAAATAAAAGCTTTAGAAAAAATATCTGGCTTTTTATACGTTTTGGAAATATTCTTTCATCATTCTCTACATATACTGAAACGGATAAGTTCTCTTTGTCGCGCCTTTGCTATTTTTCAGCAAAACAGATAGTTCAAATTAACTCGATGACATAGTCTTATAACTATAATGTAATTATGACACAGGAATTTATGCAAAATACACAAAATGTCAGGTTTACTACATGACATTATTGTAGTTCTACAAACTGCATCGACACATGCGAATTCACACCAAGGAGAATCCCAAAATCTGATCCGTAAATGTACATACAGCTCTTATGGGAAGTAGGAATTAATTCATGAATGGTCACACGTCGACAAAAGTCGGCTAGGATAATAATTAATAATTTTTTATAACAAGAATACGGCCTTTCTATAAACTAATTCGGAAAGACACCAAATAAAGAATCGGGATTTGCCTTTTCATATACAAGTTTGCAAGCTGTAAATGCAAGCAAAAGCCAAATAATAATGAAAGTCAGGAAACTGGCCTTCCTACAGTTTATTGTTTTTAAAAAAATTTTATACGCTTTACAAAGCGTACAACTTGAAACCAAATTTAGTACCACATTACCGAATAAAATATTTCATGAATTTTAATTTCACATTGAGTGTCCCCTGCCGGGTCACTAAAGAGAAACTCCTCGTTTTCTGAAGTGTCAGTTTTGTTTCGGAGCTCATTTTAGGAATTACATATTGATTATGATGTGACTGATTTGCACTCAAGAAATCAGGTCACTCAAGCATTAAAGTCTGTATATACTTCAAAATGTTTAAAACCGCATGTTATTCATATGTTCGATGACAAGATTTATATGTTTAAAGCTGCAGAAAAATAAGCGTATGAATTGCTGCTAGCAAGCTAAGTCTGCATTAAGAAACTGAGAGGTAATTTGAAGGAACACTTGCGCAGCTACACTGGTGAGAAACCATAAAATACGAACTGTAATTATTTACTCGTTTAAGTCTAGGTATTTCGATGAGGTAACTGTGGGTACTAATGTGTCTTTGTGGTATGACATTCAGACTGAATGATTCAGTTGATTTAACATTGAACTGAATTGTGAGGTATGTTTATTAATTACATGAGGATTTAACTGTTACTTTTGGCTTTGCATGTGTTTCACGAAAGTAAATCAAGTGACCTTTATTTAGGGCGAAGGCAGAGTAGGGTTTTGTGCCTATCAATCAGTCAAAAACATTACTGCACGTTTTAACTTCTGTTTTAACTAGACACAAAGGCAGCAATAGCGACCAACTATACATACATGTGTTGGTGGCGGTTCTCTGATGACAAAGAAGTATTTGATAATCCAAGGGACCATTTTAGGTACCTGAAAAGTCAACGATAAAAATGCTGGTAGCTGCATGAACGTGTGATTGAGCTTTGCATTGTTTGTGGAAAAACAGAAAGTCCTTGTGTCTTGAGTTCGTCTGCGCTACAGCGTCATATAAAAATCACACCGTGTACCTTGCATAAAAAATAGCCCATCTCCTTTAACCTTTACTAGTATACACAAACTTCACCTCAGCTTCAGTCACGATTCTGGGGAGCTACAACGAACATATCGAATAATCAGTTAAGTGCCTGTTAACAATATATTTCCTTCCACAATAAAAGGGATTCTTTGTGTTCTTTGTGTTCTCTTGGAGAGGAAATATTTCAGTTTCTTCCTTTTATATAAAATATTTCAGTAATTAAAACCTCAATCATGGCTGAGCAACAGGAAATCAGAATAATAATCCTATGGACAATGTAGTGCTCTGGAAATAGCGTTGTTTAAAAGAAATTGTGGGGGGAAGCACGGGAAATGCTGAACGCATGGACAAAACCAGGAAAATATTGCGCTATTCGTTCACTACATTTCCGGTTGCAAGCAACTTTCTGGAAACTCGTGTGTTTGGAGCGTAGGCCAAATATGAGCAAAAATAAGGAAAAACTGCTAAATTAACATCAACTTTTGTGAGCCGAAAAGACCAGTACCAGGGTTATTATTGATATTGCGGAATCTTGGAGAATGTTGGGTGTCTGCCGATTTAGTTGAGCTGTACAAAGCCCTCGCAGGATATACTGGAAAGTACACAGCGATCGGTAAGCAATCAAAAGATTCACATTCAAAGTAAACATTTTTAACAAGATGTGTGTTTGATGATGTTTTTACTTTTTTATGTGTGTTTAGTTGGCTACAAGCAACGCCAGCTCAAATTGGCCTTGCTCTCCCCGTTATTCGGGATGCAGTATGACGGCTCTAAACCATATCCAAAGAGTAACCACGAAGAGGAGAAGGAACTGTTGGGAATTCTGTGGAACCCCACAGAATCCGTATTAAAGGAGACAACTTTCCATCTCAAATTGTGACAGTGACATTTACTTCAAGAAGCCATACAACACTACGCTTTAACCGGGATGGGGAAAATGCTTTGGAAACAGAGACGAATTCGTTGGAGTTTATGGCAGAGTCTCTTCATCTCGTTATTAAAAATGGAAACCAGAATTCTGGCTACGAAAAGCAAATGCGCTAACAGAAGGACTTTCGGACTGTTTAAAAAGTCTGGAAATAACTTGAGATCGCTTTTCATTACTGGAGCAAGCCTGAGTATGGCTGAGATGTACAAGATTCTTTCTCTGACTCCAAATCTCAGAGTTCTAAAGGTTTTCGAAGAGGATTACTCATGCGGTGTTATTTCCAGTCGTTGAGTTTTTCCGCTAACAAATGCCCTCCAATAAAGCATTTAACCTTGGAGGAACTCTTATCCACACGCACCTCTGGATATGGAAGCTTTTGCTACGCAATTGGTCACGTTGGAAGTTGTAGTTGTATCTTTTGGGATTGCGCAGAGAATTTGATAGAAAATGGGTTTCCAAATTTGAAGAGCCTGAAACTAGACGCAAGCGTTCAAGCGAACATATCTAAATACTGGAAAATCCCAATGCCAAGGCTGGAAAGGCTCTCAATCCCTCAGGACACTAGTAGAGAAGTTCTTGAGATCTTGAAATTTGCATCCGGATTTCCAAGTCTTCTCGAGTTAACCTAAACTTCAGATATCGTTTTAGGGACACTGATAGTTTGGCTGATTGGGAACCCAATGCTTTCCAAATCTGACCCGGTTGTGCCTCATCAATGCTAAAGAGCAGCCTCAAAAGGAGAAGCTCCTTTTTTCTTGTCGTTTTCCAAAACTTGAGATCCTCCGGTTACTAACCATGTCTGATATGAGCAAAGGGGATGCTCGCATGTGCTCCAGAGAGATGGGCACTGGAACATCAGCCCCACTTTAAAAAACTATTGAATGGCTCACTAATCAGCTTCAAAAGGCGAATGTGGAAAATCATTTTCACCAGGGAAAATTAGTTAAGTGTGGGTAAATCCTCGGGCGATTAAGAATAATACGCTTTAAAAGCAATAAGAATGATTTTGATAATGAAGGTGATTCCATGTTTTAAGTGTATTTTGTCGAATTTTCAAGTTTATTTAAATGCAATTTGTGATAATAGTCATAAAATGTAATTCAATTAATCAGTAATCACGTATATTTCAATTTACTAATAAATAATTATGCCAACAGCGTCAATAAATGCAACAGTCATACTTTAAAAAGCTATCTTGGATTACTTATTACACACTTCATTCAACTTCTATATAATGATTTTAATGATGTCACAAAAACTAACTCGTTCAGCTAGCGTATAATTGCCTAGCCTATTATTTCAGAAAAATAACATCAGTTTGTGGAAAGGCGTGAACTTACTCAGTTCTCAATAGTGGTCTCAGGGTTTGAGTTTTGTAGCAACCAAGCTAGTAAATTGTACATTGGCTGCAGAAGTGAGGTTTCTCATCCATGTGGCTTCACTTGTACAACTCCAATTCACGATATTTGTATTTAGAGAAAAAGTTGATTAATTCTAAATGAGCAATCAACTCCGTCAAGTTCAGCTTATTCACCGAAGGATATGTCTGTAGGCAAGTGCAGAGTTCAATCACTTTGATTTTTTAACCTACAAGAGTGCTACTGATATTGAATGCATAAAAAGTGCAAAGCAAGGTTTCTCTTTGGTGTGAGGTTGTAATGTGATCCTCAGAATGACTTTCTACGGACGTTACACAAATATACTTTCTCCTTTGTCTATACTAAATTTATAGGGAACAAAGAAACTAAAGATGTGTTGTAGGTGAGTGAAAACAATTTACTGTTTTAGCTGTTCAAAAAGTGTAAAATTTTTCAAACAATTACCACAGCTACAACCAAACTATGGGTGGTGAAATGATTTCACACTGGTGAAATACTTTACGATATGAACCCAAGTAACAATATTGCATCCTATGGATATCACAGGACGTGTCGACTGGGACTTCAACACGTCCAGTGGATGTCATATATAAAGTCATGTATATCTACTGGACATCCAAAGGACGGACCTATTTCGCGTTTTTAAGTCCTGTGGATGCTCTAATGGATGATCCATTTTACATCCATTAGACGTATTACTGTCATATCTGCGTAAACATGCCGATGTCATTTCGATGTCGTAGCGATATCCAATTTATACGCTACATCAATGAGCTTTTTCAGTGCATTTTTGATGCTCGCAATTATAAAATAGACCAAAAGTATATTATCAGTTCAATTTCACATCAGAATTTATTCTAAAAATGTATTTAAAGTACAGTTTGTCAAAATAGGTAGAACGTTTGTTGAATTAGTTAGTTGAAGTACTTCCACTAGGTTTTATCAACAGTTTGTTGTTTTGCTGCTTGATTCGATCGCCGCTATGACGAAACCATTCGGACACCGATTTCTCGATCGCCTTCTCTGTGGAGTTGATCCGTTTGAAAGACAGAGCCGAATCTGTAAACAAGTATAGGAAATTGTAGTACATATTCATATCCCATGCCCAAACGAATGCGTATGCGAAATAAGTACCTTTGACTACTTCCCAGGCTGCTGTCTTCGAAAAGTTTATGTTGTTTCGAAAGCCCCATAAACTGTACTTCAATCCCACTTCGTTAGTCATAAGTTTCTTCATCGCCCGGCCAATAAATTCAACAGTTGTATCACCACCACATCTTAACAATTCGCGCTTCTGAGAACAATAGTAATTATTATTACAAAACTTATTGAAATCGATGGATCAGTTTCTTAAAACCAAACAACTTACGAGCACTTCCTTCTTATCATCATCCAGAAAAGTATCAAATACTTGAAAGTCAGCAACGGTGCTAAACGGATGCGGAATAAGGCAAGAGTCGACGCATGATTGTCCAGAGGTTTGTACTCTGTGCTCAAAGTAAGTTTCCAGTTTCTCCAACCGTCCTTCAATATTTTGCAAGGTTCGTTTTATTACTCCAGAGTCTAGGACCAACTTCTTTAGCAAATCTAAAACAAGAAACCGATAAATATAAGCATGTAAAAAGCACAAATTTTACAATTGTATCAGTTTAGGCTAACGCTTACCCACAACAGTAGAATCAGCATTTTGTTCGTTATTTGGGCCAGATGATCCAAGACCAACAGACGGAGACGTATGAGTGGAAGTCATCGTTTCACTATCCGAAATTCCTTGTGATTCACGATGCAATGTGGTACTGTGGTCATCTCCTTCCTCCTGATTCATTGACAATACCTCACGAACATCTTCAATGTTAAACAACAAGTCATTTCTGGACTCATTTTCGTTGATTTGAAAACCCGTTACGGCTGGAAAAATAAGTGTTATTAGGGAAATGGTGAGGGAATGAATAATTAATTATACAAAAATTACCATCATTGCCAGCTTGAACACAAACAAACTTGGGAGCTTCTGGGAGGCGCTTTAAACCACCTTTTGCATGATTAAACTCATCTTCTGAAGAATCATGTTCCAAACGACCGGCTGCTCTCCGCGACACCGATACTCGTTTACGTTTGGGAGTAGCGTCAGGTTCACTCCAATCCGACGTATCTTCCGCTCTTGGAAGCGCCTGGCGTGCGTTCTGGTAACAATCTGGAACGTATAAGAATGCATATAGTATTAAAACATAATCAAACATTACAATGCATTGACATTTTATCAAAGTCACACCATATTTTCGTAAAACTCTTGCAGCATACGACTTCCAGTCCTGTTCTGGCTTCTTCCGTTGTGAAACGTACTTTGCTGGGTTCTTCACGGGTGGCCAAAAACACTTAACTCTCTTTTCTTTGTCAGGTTTGCCAAAAATCCAACTCTCAGGAATCACTTCAACACTTTTACCTCCCTCGTCAATTACCTCACACACGCAAAACATTTTAGTTGTGATGAAGTAAAGGGATAGCAACAAAACCTTTATCAACCGTGAAAACTTGACACTTGCACTTAATATCAGCGAGAGGTATGACAACAGTCTGAGCAGTCCTGTTTCTACTAAACGTGAAAATGCTTAATAGTTCAGAGTCACAGGGCTCTAAAAATAAGGATTCCTTTATAGTATGTAATAATCCGTACAGCTCAAAACTCCCTTCTTTCGAACAAATACTCACAACTTGTAATAAGCTATTTCCGTTCGTCATGCAAAAACTGTCCTTATGAGGGTCGGTGTCGCTGCTTGATTTTATGGTGACATTTGATTTTTGAAATTTTACAATCAATAGAGGTGGAAATTTCTTTTTTGAACAGCAACTTTTTAATACTCCTGGAAGAAGTTGTGGCTTGAGAGTCTGTTTGCAATCTGCTGCAAAGGTTTTGGGAGTTTACTAGTTTCTTCAATTTTCCTAAATAGTTTTCGAACTTAAGAGTCGAGAGGTCCCAAATTCTTCACGTCTTTTGCTAATGCAAGACTCCGTGTACGTTAAAGGATAGGAAATCAGATCCATACAACGTATGACTACTTTCAACAAAATATTGTAGCAGTGAGTGCGCGTATTGGTTGCACTGAGTGTGTAAATCTGGATGGCACAAAATTCTTACTGCAACAAACAGGCACATGAACACTTTATAGGAATCAGAATTAATGATATTTTTTAATACCAATACTCCTGTGTATAAAAGCAATTGTCTGAACTCTACCGCCTTCCATCGATCCAGTTCAGATAGACCACGCGGTTTGCGTTGAAATTCGCTAACAACATGTGGTGCATAACTAATAAGTACATCTGAGAGTTCTGATATCTTTTTCCCGCTTAATTTATGGCTCGATGGTTTCCCTTTAATCCACACAGTCAATAGTTTTCGCACGACACCCAAGCAGATGAGATGCATGTAGTCTGCTGGGAAGCATTTTATCATATCCAAAGTTGATATTTCTTCTAGCACCGTTGTTTGTAAGTGATGTTCATCATCTCGCCTAGTTCGGAAGGATATATCGTCTCTCTCCCTTGCGTTTTTTTTAGGTATACAACTCGATTGTTTATGTATTCTCCTTCAACCTCACACTTATCACAACCGAAGTATCCCGTATGTCCTTTAATTCCTTTGATGAATGCCTTAGCTGGTGCGTCACAAATAAAACTGTGAAGTTGAAGGTCGATGTTGCGTAAGAGTAGCTTCTCTTTCAAACTTATGAATTCTTGCACAAATTGTTCTAAGTATTTATTTACACTACCCCGGTTTCTTTGATCCGCAATAGAGTCCAATCACAAATGGTTCACACGAAACCCCTACTACATATCCCAATATAGGCCAAACATGAACTGCTGCACTGCTTTTAAACAATGGTAGACCGTCAATGTTAATTTGAAGGGCAAGTTGCTTTACCTCTGGTAATCTGCTGATGTAACTTTCTACAAATTTGTAGAGATGAAAATGGACATATTTTCCAGGCTCAACGCATTTTTCAACAACTTTGTCATGTGCTTTAATAACTGATCGGCTGTCAGCAGGAAAGGTTTGATGGCAGTCATGTCTTCTTAACAATTTTAAGAGTGAGGAAAACTGACTATGATTAATTCCATGAGTGAGGGCCCATTCCTTCAGACTTTCGAGTAGATTGAATGGCTTTATATCACTTTCGTTATCAGTATGTTCACTGTCAGTAGATGTTTGATTGGGCATATAATTTCTTGAGAATGGAGAATAAACATCTTCGGAGTCTTCAATAATTGGTTCTACAACATTTAGGCGATTCTCAACAACAACATTCTCTGTGGATTTTGAAAATGCTAATGCAACTTCCCGTGCTGCGATTGTTGTATCCGCCGTCTTCCCACTATAACTTTTCGTTTTTGAGACATTTAAATGACTCGGTTTAAATGACTAACAACTGAAATTGGCTGATTTCCCATTTGAGCTTTCAAAAGCAGAATGATAGAAAGTGTATTTGTTTGTGAAGTTGATTGATGCACTGCTGTTAGTATGCCGCCGTAAATGGTGCGTTTTGATTGGTGATGAAATATAAATAGGAAGGACGTCCATACCATGTCTCATGGACGTACTTATAAAGACGACGTAATACCTAAAAATCATGTCCAGATTCTGAGTCCATTGGACATCGTTATGATGTATGCAAATGGATTATCCACAACATCCATAGATGGATAAGTTAAAGTATATCCATAGGATGTATGATGTTTCTTGGGAATGAACATCGTATTTAAGT
>LJIJ01003061.1:0-21574 GCA_001718145.1 Orchesella cincta | reverse complement strand
CGTGTGAGGAAAATCGTAGAGGAACTTTCTTTGATTTAATGACTGACGACTTTGGAAACACATACGAAGCGCGTGATGGAAGTCATTCAACGTTGTTTGGACCACGGAATGACGCTGAACGCAAAAAGTTCAAATTTGGAAAACCGGATGTGGAGTGGTGTGGTTACAGAGTTAACCAGGATGGATACACACCGTCACCCCACCTCGTCCAGGCGCTACAACAGTTTCCAGTCCCAACTTCCAAAACCGACGTGAGGTCATTTTGTGGACTCGTCCAGCAGTTCGAAGCGTTCTCATCTCGAATTGCAGAGCTAGCACTACCAATACGAGCACTTCTCCCGAAGAATGCAGCGTTCATTTGGGAACCTCTACACCAAAAAGCATTTCAAGAAATAATTCAGGAGTTTTCTAGCCCCCGAATTCTGGCCCAGTTTGACCCTTCACGCCCGGTTCGTCTGGAAACTGACGGCGCGCAGTCCAAAGGTCTGGGTTCGCTCTCTGGCAGGAACAAAGCGATAACAGTTGGAAATTACTCCAAGCGGGTTCCAGATTTGTGACGCCAACCGAAGCCAGATACAGCGCTACTGAGATCGAGCTACTCGCCGTCACGTGGGCCGTAAGAAATGTCGCATGTTCCTTCTTGGAAAACCTTTCGAGCTCGTGGTTGATCATCGCCCCTCGTATCTATTCTCAACGCCAAAACCTTGGATGAAATCGAAACCCCCGACTCCAGCGTTTGAAGGAAAAATTAGCATGCTTTCGTCCGCAAGTTGTATGGAGAGCTGGAAAACAACACATTGTCGTCGATGTTTTCTCCCGTTATCCATCATCTACCCCAACGGCAGAAGAAGAGGAGGATTTCGATGTACCTACAAATTTTGCTGCTATTTGAAGGATCCGGAAGATGGACAGACATTTTGCAAGATCCTATCTTGGTGGCAGTAAAGGATGCAGGAGGCATATGCAGTGAGTATGGAAGACTCATCCAGTTGATCAGAATCGGATTTCCAGAGCATAAACAAAACCTGGATCGAGATCTGGCACCATACTGGAAAATCAAGGACGAGCTCCGGGTGGAAGAAGGTATCATTATGTGGGGCAGAAGGATACTGATACCAGAAGCTCTGAGACGTAACGTACTAGAAACTCTCCATGCATCCCACCAAGGTCAGGAGAGGACCCTTCGTCGAGCACGTCAAGCCGTCTTCTGGCCTAACATCTCCAATGATGTTAAAAATCTCGTTCGTGGATGCAACGAATGTGCATCTCGCTTACCATCCCATCAGAAGGAGCCAATGCTGGTAGAACAGTCGTGCAGTCGTCCATTTCAATGCGTTGGGGTGGACCTATTCAAATACGCGGGCTTCGAGTACCTCGTCATGGTGGACAAGTTCTCCGGATGGCTTAGCGTGGCCAAATGCGGCCACAGCACAAACACTAGCCGAGTCATTCATCTACTCAAACAAATGATGATCAACGTAGGAATCCCGAGAAGCTTATCAGTGACAACGGACCCCAATTTCGAGCTTTGAGTTTAAAAACTGGGTCCCAAAAGTGGGCATTGTCCATGATCCTTCGTCTCCTCACTATCCTCAAGCCAACGGTCTAGCTGAGTCCGGCGTAAAAGCAGCGTCACATCTCATTGCAAAGACATCACCAAATGGAGATTTGACCACTGACGCCTTCCAACTCGGGCTCATGGAGTTGCGGAACACCCCCAGAGCTGATGGTCGCAGCCAGCCGAGCTCGTTTTGGATTCCAATACGCACAAACTTCCGCTACATCGAGCTCAGTTCGCCAAGGAGTGGAGAAAGCAAATGGCTGAGGCGGATACACGCGCGAGCAGATTGAAGGAGAAAGCATTGAGCCATTACAACACAACAGCCAGACCATTGCCCCACCTTAAACGAGGAGAAATTGTTCGTGTGCAAGACCCTGTCACAAAGGAGTGGACCAGAATTGGAGAGGTGATTGATGTCCACCACCGTGGCCGGAGCTATACTATCCGAACGGAGTCTGGCAGAGTCTTCTGGAGGAACCGAAAGTTCCTACGCCGTTATTACAGCGGGCAATATGCGGAGACAGAAGAAGAACCTGCAGGAAGATCCGAACCACGGAGGTCTACACGTCTTCGTCGAGTACCGGAGAGGTTCACCGCTCGGGTTCCAGCTTGACCGGAGGTCAAACTCCAAAGGGGGGCATGAGGGACGCTATCCAACCTTGCCCCATACATCTGAGAACGGTCACCGCGGTCAACTGAAGACACCGCACATGGTATCCCAGCAGCAGCTAGTAGGATGTAGCAAGCCGGAGATCATCAATATACTATGGATCTATCGTCATGATCGTGCTCATACTTTGTACTGTCTCATTCCTATATTTTTTCAATGTATATTGATTGTAGTAAAAGCTAACTTATCATTAACCTGAACCTGATTAGTAGCGCCGTTTTCTTATCATTCATCATCACAACGGGCGCACCACAAGGATATCTGCATACTTACACTGGATAGCTGTATTCATTCTCACTCGCAGTAGAAACCAATTATTTTATAAAACTTCGTGGCAATATCAGCGTTGCATTCCAAATGCTCGATATCACACGTGCAAACCAAATGTATTTGGAAAATAGGAAAAGCGAAATATGAAAAACCATTGCCTCAATTTAAATTATATGCTTGCTTTTCATATCAGATTTGCATGCGCGCTTGAATGTCCCAGTTCATTAACTCATTTTCTGGAATGTCCACATCAGTCTCAATTCTGTAGCGGATCGTGGAGGACGTTGACTGACATAATAATTTCTAAACAATTTATATTGCTAATTTCGTCTTTTAGCTAAACAGTGAATTATCGTATTCCCGCGTTCTCAAAAACCAGCCATGTATCAACAACCAGAAAAACATCTGTCAAAAATTAACCATGGAAAAAGATCCAGATTTTGGAACAACTCTTCCACCAACATGTTCTTTGAAAGTATACCCACAAATCGTCAAGTTGCAACAACTTGCTTATTTTGCCCCAACATAGTTTTACTTTGGAAGAATGCTGCTGAAAGTGATGCAGAGATCGCAGGGAGAAATCGTATGCTCAAGACTCTGTGTTTGCATATGAATATCAGCAGTAACATCAGTCCGGATGAGTGTACACGCTCAATGTTCCCATTTTGCTATATTTGCGAGGAGTTACTAAGTCAGTTGTGTGAAAGTCAAGAAACATTGGACAAAGCTTGGTTCAAAATCTCAAATGTTGTGTCAGCCATTGAAATGGCGGTTGCGAAAGGGGAATTTTTAGTTCGTCGACCCACACAATGAGAGATACTAATCAAGAAAAGTTCACTCAATTACGTGAAATGATATTGGAAAGTAAGTATACAAAATTGTTTAGGCCATTTGATAATGTTTTTGTAGATGTACCTAAATCATTTAATTTACCAGGTTGTCGTCAACGATTGGAAATGGAGGATAAAATTTTCATTCGCAATTCTGTTGGAGAAATGGCACATATTAATAATGAAGCAATTGACGCAAACAGCACGCACTTAATGTTTTCTTCTAGTTCAGATGGAACTACGGAGAAAGCTGCAAATGCATCAAGTACAAACATACAAGAAGATCAGATATCTGAGTCACCGCTGCCCAAAATGATAATAAATGTGGACCTAATAAAGCAAGAAATTGGGTATCTTTAAAAATAAAATTTGCAATCAAATACTTTTATTTAGCATTGAAACCACGTCAATGGAAAGAGGTAAAGGAGAGCCGGATTTAGACACCAATGAACTGAAGCAGCTGAAACGAAAAGCTTTTGTTTGAGAAGTAGAGGTTTTACAATTGCGTTAGTATGAAACCACGTAGAGTACTTGCAATGTAGCATCTGCAGCTACACTCTTGCCATTCCAAAAAGGCTCTACAGCCGCACACAACATCTTTCAACAAAAATGAAAGCTCACATTCTTCTAGTTCACAAAAAGTAACTCAATTATGGGGCAAACTGAAAATTCTAGGGATTACGGTGCTTCGACCGATAACACGGGGCAACACACCTAACAATGGATGTCTTTACATATCAACTTTGGAATGTGAAACAATGATCCCAAAGTTTACACCACGCCAGCATTTTCGGAACAAAAACAGTCATTTTTAACTTCTAAAACAAACGAGGGATGTATGGAAGATGCTTCTTTTAAGGAGACACTTACCAAAAGCGTTGGTTGTGGCTTTGCAGATACAACCAATTTTAACGCGACTCCGAAACCTTGGGGGTTTTAATTAAATTGGCAACATGTCTCAACTTGCCATAGTACCATTTACAACTAATGTCGGCAAGAAACATTGATCTCTTTTAAATATAATTAGTAGTGTTTAAAGTAAACGCAAATATTTAATAATGTGGTAGTCATACGTCATTTGTAATGATACAGCCCTTAGTAATATATTTATGATGGAGGTTACCAAATGTCAGAAAGTATGTGCAACATAAATGCATATCTGGCTACTTATTTGTATATAGTAATTTACATAATGCGTGAACAATAATAGTTTTGACAAGATCGCTAACTATAATAAAATTATTATCAATTATCACCTATTGAATGTTACGGAGAGAGTGTTTACTAATTTTTAATTACTTTTAACGTTTCAACTCAATTATGAGCTCATTCTTTGATAACGATTTCCTGAGTAGCTTTTTTACATTATACAATTTTTTTTAGGGTAGTTTGCCTTTTAAGTAAAATGTAAATCAAAAAGTATAACAAAGTTAAAACTCTTTTGCATATGAAATAACAAGTATTTTGCCTATTATACTTATATGAAGAATTATCTGCGAAGGCTAAATTACTACTGTATTTTTTATTCTGTGAGGAATGCAAGTCGGCAGAAAAGATTTGAACAACTTCTGGAAAGAAACACATATTTGCGTACATGTACGCGTAAGTCAGCAGACTTTGGTGCCGTCAGTATTGAAAATAAAACCAATATCGACGACGTTGACTAAGAATTCCCGTAATGCTATCATTGGTGACTTTAACCTTAACAATTACTTGAAGGTTGGCAGTGTTCCCCACATATTCAGCAACTGGATTAAAATTAGGGTTTTCCACGAGTATTTTTAACTCGCGTCATTCGGGAATTTCATCAGCCAGATAGTTTTAGTTAATTTTACTAATAAAAGACAAGTATTTAGAAACGTGTTTCAATTTGCGTTGTGGCTTGTGGTGGTACTGGTGTGGTCACCAATATCGTTATCATCGGACAAAATATAAAATAGTTTTAAAAAATTATGAAAATAAATGTAGCTAAAGTCTCAGTCTCAAATATGGCTAAAACCACATTTCCTTCTATTAAATTTAAAATTTCTCTAACTTTTCCTGCTTCTTGTCATACTTAGCACTAGACTGGATAGTATCCAGTATAGCTATCCAGTCTAGTATCAGTCAGTCCAGTAGATACAAATAACATCGTCTGGCATTGCGTTTCAGAAACTTCCTGCAATTGATAGTGAGCAGCAAATTTCTTCAATTCTTCGTCAGCAAAATGAAAGTTTTAAATCTTGCTACCATTTGTTTTGCACTATATACCAGTGGAACAAATGGGGTGCCTATAATACTTGATTTGACTTACCCACTGACTGAAATCATGGAAGGAAGGCTATTTGTTGAAGAATTTTCAGCAGATATTGTGTCATTGTTTGGAAACCGGTCAATTAACGGAAACGGATCATTATCACCTCAAGAGTTCTTTGGGAGCATGTCATCTTCACCAAAGTTTCATGGACATTATGCACCAGGTAATATATTATTGATATTTTATTAGGTGGTGTAATAAAAATATAACAATAGAGTTTGATGACCGTAGATTGCAATTTTATCTCGGACTGTGAAGATCAAATAAATGAAGCATTTCGGATTGTTCATGATACTAATAGCAAACTATTTTTACAAAAACTGGAGATCACGATTTTTCAGCTTCAGTTTAGGTTCGCATTCTAAATGATCTTTTTAAAATAAAATCCAAACACATACGCATGTTACAAACACAACGTATATATAATTTTTCTGACAGAATCGACATAGATAAATTAAAAAGGCTGAAAATAACAACGAACCAAACAAAACTAAACATACCAGCAGGTGAATATGAAATATTCTTCAAATTGCCTGATAGCACAACTTGTGATGATCTTGGTGATGTTACTAAGGAACATTGGGAAATCCTGTGGAACCCTTTCACTTGGTTTTTGTCTGGTTCAACGGTTTTTCGAGGTGGCTTAGGTTTTAACGAAAATTTAATAGGTTGCAAGAGGTTGTACCATCCTATTAGAAAGTCTTTCAGCTTGTTAATATCTTTTAACCTTGGTGAAACTGCCGGTGTTTGTGGAATCATTTGGTCTTTTCCGGAAACGAATGGATTACCTGCATGCCCAGAACGTTAAATTCATAAAAGCTGCATTTAACTTTATTCCTAAAGGAATTTTAATTGAATATTACACAACCACACAACGTTTAGGAGATGAGTTTTATCGACGACTACTAAGTCACTATTGGCGACGATATGTTACAGATAGCGAAATCAAAATAGGTGCAGTCTTATCGATGGAATTGTCAAATTTCAAACCACCGAGTTATCCCCCATCTAAAATAGTTCCGTATATTGATGCCGAATCATGTTTTGGTAAAGATTCTATCCCGTGGTACGGAACTACTGCATTAGAAACTCTAACCAAATATTTTGGAGCTGCAGTTCTAACTCATGGTAAGTAACTTCATCACCGCTTAATCATGGTTTTTATTCTATCATCTTACATCCTCTGGAGAATGTAGAAGTAACAACACTGATTTTTTCTATGACCACAAATACCACCATAAACGTCAATACTGCCTTTGCCAGACGAATGTCTTCCCGCGTACAAATCGGTTGTGCATTCCCACCCAACTTATTCGGATCACTTAACAACTATATATCATTATGTGATCAAGTCAACGGTTCCATCTACACTTTGCAGTATCTTTTTAAACTGAAATCAATTACTACAGTAAATATAGAAAATAGTCAACATTTTGAAAATGAAATGCGACCAAAACTGGAAAAACTTGAGGAGATTAGGAACGAAATTTTATTTCGACGTCCCAATGCAACAGTATACTTGCAACTGCGGTTTGATCTCGGGATTACTGACAACCACGCAACAGTCTTTTGTAACAGCGAAGCTTTGAGTTTAAATGAGTACGTTGAAGCTATTGTAAATTGGGCATCTTTCCATGAAATTCCACTAATCATGGGACGGGCATTTGATGACACTAGCCACCGCAAGCTTCAAACTTGGTTTTCGGTTCTTCAACCAGTGTCAAAAAAGTCGACAAAAAGCCCCTTTTTTGTTATTCGTAACTCTCCGCAAATACTTAAAGATGTGCCAGTGGAACCGTGTGTGGAATGGACGGTGGACAAACCAACTATAACAGAGTCTTATTTTCACAATAATCATATAGGTTCATTATTTATGGCTGCACATATGCGGAAGAAAATTTGTATCCCGGGGGAATATCGAACCCTTTTACAGTTCATACTTCATAGATTTGATCTGGTACTAGTCTGGCTTGATATAGATTCGTATGAAGAGTTCATTGCAGCCCTTGGGACACTAGCTTCAGAGGAATTGATTGGACCTGCAAAAAAGTTTCTTCTATTTTTTGATCCAGCAGAAACTAAAGACAAGAAAAATGTGCATTTTTATTATTCATTTCTTAATTTTACAACTTTGAAGCTTGGAACCAACCCACCATTCTTAAAGGGAATTTTCTTTCAACCTTATGTGTTCAGTGACGGCAACGATACTGATAATAAGTTCAGCCGGCCGCCAACTTACAATGTTATTTGGTTGGGGCCGGAATATGAGTTTGAACATGGGAGTTTCTATGAGCATGTTTGGTTGTCAAAATATCCATAAGCTAAGTAAACAAGGGATTCCTCAAACAGAAATCGAAAATTTACTACAGACAGTGAAATACGTGAGTTGTTTAGAAGTGGTGGAACTAAAGGACAATTACAATTCTAAAAGTCTAGGAGAGTTATTTGATACCCACTTGTATGTTAAAAAGGGGTTTGAAAGTAACTATCCCGATTTAGATGTTTATTTTCGAATAAGATTGGACACAGCGGTTACAGAACTACACTGCATGCTTATCTCACTCTACTTTCCAATTTTAAAAACTTTGCTGCATCATATAACTTATGTTATATAATGGTGAATGCTTTCGACCCAGAGCTTATCTAAGGACAGGGTGTGGAGAGTTTCAAATTACACAAATCTACTCTAACATCAGTAATCGAGGAAAAATATTCAGGTACTTGCAGCATTCTTTAAATTTATTTTTTGCTTACGAATTTACAAAGTTTTTCTATTTTATAATAGCTTTTCTTGGATATCCAACATGGAGACCTGGTCCAGATTTTAAGCAAATAACTAACATTTCAGATGATAATACGCAAACTATAATTGTTGTAGTCCTCGTTTCTAGCCTGCTTCTAATGATAGTGGTTTTGGGATTCGTTCTCTGGTATTATAAAAATAAAAAACCACAATATTTGTCGAATGAAGAAGAAAACGAGTTCCGTAAGGGAAAGGAAGGGTTTGGAGAAGAGCAGACTTCCGGAGACTCAGAATATCTCAAATTTGACCAGAAATTTGAATTGGATTTTGCAGATATTTGCATTGGTAATAAACATATAACATTTATCTCATTTTTTATTTCTGTGCCTTGTTATAAATATGTGGAAATTTTTACAGATCCAAGGGATTTATTAGGTCGTGGAAACTTCGGAACTGTTTACAAAGGCTTGGTGAAAGAAGAACCTGTTGCTATCAAGCGACCAAACGAGAATTGTCCTGCCACCAATTTTAAAAGCGTTTTGTGTGAAGTCAAGGTACTTTGTTATATTGGCACACATTCCAACGTTGTACGATTCATTGGAGCTTACACAAAGGAAATTAGGAAGGGTAACGTAATTTTTGAAAAACATGGTGACGTAACAGTTTCTCATTCACATTTTCTTACAATATGAAACTTGGTTTTAGGAATTTTATATATCGCAACTGAACTATGTTCAAATGGTTCTCTACATGATTTGTTGTGTTCAAAAAAACGAGTCGTTTCAAATATTGGGGATGAAGGTAATGATTTAATGGGAATTGAAGACGACGATGCTGTTTATTCCCATGACTTGCACAGATTTGCTAAGGAAATTGCAAGTGGAATGGAATACATTGGGAGAAAAAGTGTCATTCATGGGGATTTATCTGCAAGAAATGTGTTATTAGATGAGAACTTCACTTGTAAAATTGGAGATTTTGGACTTTCTCGAAAGCTTTATGAATACCTACAATATGTGAAACAGTCGCAAGAACCACTTCCCTGGAAATGGATGGCGTATGAAAGTTTGAAAAGTATGCACTTTACTTCCAAATCAGATGTGTGGAGTTATGGTGTAACGCTTTGGGAAATATTCAGTCTGGGTAATTTTTGCAAGCAAAATAACTAATAAAAATTATAGCTTAAGTATATAAGTAGAATCGGTCATATTGCAGGAAGTGTACCCTATGGTGGTTTATCATGGACAACAGAATTCGCCGATAATTTGAAAAACGGCTTAAGACTTCAAAGGCCAGAATTTGCAACCGAAGAAATGTAAATCATTTAGTCAAAACTTAATCGTCACGCATACTTCTAAAAATTTAATAACATTTTGTTTGTTTTAATTTTAGCTACAAAACTATGTCAAATTGCTGGGATTTGGAAACTGACCAACGTCCAACGTTTACTGATATTGTGGATATCTTTAAACAAATAATTTCTAGACAATATACTGTTTTAGAGAAGTAGTGATGTGAAAAATACCTACATACAGCAAAACAAATTTATTATATACTTACTAGAAGGGTTGTACATAAAATAACGTAAGAGATACACAAATGGATGGGATTCGACGAAACCCATAAGGAAAGTATAAACTAATTACCTTGTGTCGATAAATACTAAAGTTTTATATTATTGCAAAAACACATTAAGGTTAAATATTTTAATTTTAAAAAACCACAAAAATGTGCATGGTAGACAATCTTATGCATCTCTGCTTGACACTCTATTAGAAGCTTAAGTACATCGTTTTTTAGTTCACAATTTTTTTGGTTATATTTAAGTTACATATTCTTATAATTGCTTTAAATGTTTATACATTCCGTGAAGTTCCTTAATACATGAATAAACTAAAGACCCTTGTGGATTTTAAAACTTAAAAGCATTGTCACCGTTTGATTCAGCAAGTCGAACACAATGAAGTACTCATTTGCAGCAGAACTATTGCTTTTAAAAATTCACACCTGCATATACTTTAATAAAACGTTCCAATATATGTGAAACTATAAATAAAATTTGGATACAATATACAATTTCATAACCCGTAACACTCCCAGACAACTTAATAAATGAAATGATTAAACCATTAAACTGAACTATTGATCAATATACAGAAAAAGGGTATTTGATGTTGGTTTAAGCTTTAGCCAAGCAGTAGCAAATTAACAGTTTGAGTAATACAAAAGTCAAATAAATTTAAAGGAGCTAGTTCGTCAACATAATTATTGTAGCCAATGTAACATTTTAACGGCCAGAATGACTTGATATACTGCTGAATCCAATTTCTTTGCCTTGTTGTTTTAACCTTTGGAATCACCTGCTTTTTAATATTGCTGGGAACTTGCTTTGACAAGAAATACAGTCGTCCCATGAAAGTAGCGTACACCATAAGAAATAATCCTGCATCTTGGGCGGCAGTGTAAAACAAGAGCAGCTCGGGGACAGATATATCAGGACCCAGATAAATGAGTGTGTAGAAGCTTGCAATAATTCCCAAGATTATCAGCCAAATATTTGCAATAATAAGTTGATCTTGTTGAATTCGGTTGAAATAGCGGCTCAATATCTGCAGTTGTCTATAGTAGGTCAAATAGTCGCTTGATTTTTCAGGCTTGGTAGTCAACATGAATGTAATTTGTTCCACAAAGCAACGTAAAGTGTATGCTATTGCTAGCGAAAAATCAACCAGATTAATAGCCCAGCTTCCCCCTCCGTCAATATTAAACCAGAAAGTGATGATGCAACTCAAACCCAGAAACAAGCTGGACGATAGTTGCCAAGGTGGTTGCAAATTAGGATTGGTACATTCGCGGAATAGCAAGCACACTTCATTAACTTAGAAGCGTTTCCTTTTGCTGCTTGAGTGTCTTCAGATTCTGCAAACAAAAATTGACAATTTTGTCATAGAAATTTCTTTAAAATATTGAGATTCTTACCCTTGAAGTGTTTTTTCTCGAATTCCAGGAATAGGTTATAGAGCTCGACCATACTTTCACGTTGTAAGTAAACTATCCACTTCACCAAACAGTAGACAAAAAACGCACCAACAAACATTGCACTTTTCAGGGACTTGACTAATGACACATTTCTCTCCAGTAGGAATTGTGCGCATAGTATGACAGTGTAGATAGTAAAAATAATTGTTTTAATGTGTTCCCGTTTATTGCGACTCTTACCTGCAACCAGAAACGTACTGAATTCTGTATATTTTAAGGGGTAATTACCTACAACTTCTTGCACTTGCAAGTGCAATGAAATGTAGTGGATTAAATTTTCCTTTAAAAGCATTTTTAATTTTAATTTTTTTAACAAAGCTAGATTTGATTTGAAGTTAGTAAATCGTAACTGCTACTAACAAATATGCACGTTCAGTTAAACTAACAAGAATTGTACTGAAAAAATGGCTTGAAAACTGGATGTGGAAGGACGAATTTTGATTACAGTCTAGCGTGCGAATATTTAGTGATGGCTCCTGCCAGTTTATTTATATGTTTTCCTTATTCCACTTTTTTTGGAACGTTTGGCTTTACATGTTCAGACGTTGACGTGGATCGTGACTAACATGGTGTAGTAACAAAACCTATGATTATTTTTTAGTAGAAATTTTGACTTTTTAATTTGATTCTGTGTACTCGTCTTAAAAGAAAGCATTAATTGCTGTGTTACCTGATTTTGTACTATTTTTGTGGCACGCAAACACATGATCACCAGTTTAAAATCTACTACGCTTTATAGTAAAAAGTTTCTGACGGGTTAAATACTGAAGTCACGGACTTATCGTTCGTAAGATTCTAAGTAGTGACTGACAAGATGACAGGATAAAGCCAAAGTATATAGCTTCGTAACATCAATCTTCATTTTGAAATTTATAATTAAACCTAACAAATGGCAGAAAATTTCAGACGATTGCCGTAAAATCGATAATCAAAAAACTGTTACGACTTTCACACTTATTTCTAATTTAAACCTACGAAAGGGCATTTTTATGTTCGTCAAAAGTAGCAATGCCGATGAAAGCAATGAAATTTCTTGTAATTTATAACACCGTGCAAACCATCACAAAAGAGAAGTACTCAAACAGTTGACTGTTCAAAACGGTAGAAAATTGTGCTGAAAATTTACTAGAAGTTATATGGATGAGTTTAGACTTGTAATTTTCAATAGTAGCAGTGCATAGTTTTTATGCGATTTTTATGCTCCCTGATATGGATTTGGAGAATGTTTTTCACGTTGTGGGTTACATTGAGGTTGTTATAGTAGAAGTTTTAGTTTTCAAACTACCTCACATTTACCGAAAACTTACGGTTATCTCGTAAATAGCTTGTCAATATACAAATTTAAAACGTGCTTTAAGTCTAGGGAAGATGGAATGAAATGGAATATTTTTGCGAAGCAATAAAAGATTCCGTTTTACCACACTGCCAATTAATTTGTCAAAAAACTTGAAAGAAAGTAAACAAACCTGTCAGGTTATGTTTATGGAAGTTATTAATGCATTATTGAGGTCATGTTCAATTTATTGTTTTATCTGTCAATCTTTATGTTTTGTCAGCGCAAAATTTCGTGACCACTTTAATAAAGGCAATTAGCTTACAAGCACGCTGTGATAAAATGGGTGGTCGAATGAGAGCTCAGGTTCAATTCCTAGCTTGGGTGGGAGTTAATTCTTCAACGTAATAAAAATGCGTTTCTTAATAGCATGTTGCACATATCAGTTGGAGTTTTTTCCTTACCCCACACACCCTTCCTGCGACCATTGCACCATCGACTCCGATTTCCCAATCTTTCTCACCAATCCACTCGCCGTTTCTGTCTCGATTTGAATACGAAATTCACCAGTTTCCAGAAATAATTCCAGAACTGGCTTCTCTATTCTTGTGAGGGATGTAACGAGTTGCGGGGGAGTATTGCAAAGAACTGAACATTCCGCGGAGGGAGTTCTGGCCTTTGTTAGGAGCTTTTGCTGATCTCACTGCTGAAGCTGGAAGGGATTTGCTAGAGAAACATTTTCGGGCGCTGGACAAGCGACTGCAGCAGAGGAGGCTCACAAATTAAAGGTAAATACGAGCTAGGATGATCTAATGAAACGTAAGTGTACTATATGTCACAAGTTCTTTAAACAAAATGTTAATTTTTCGTTTGTCCGATGATTTTAGGATTGGAATCAGTTGGGTTTTTGAGGACTGTTCCAACAAACCAATCTTTCTGAGTGGTGGTGATCGACTTGGGAAAGTGGATTATCAAGTTTTTTTTTCAAGGGCCGGATGATGACGAAATTGATAAGACGAAACATCTTGCAACCTTCTAGTGGATAAATTTAATGCGTGCCTTTGGTACAGAGTCGCAACCAAATGGACGAGAACGAGGGCAATAAAATTCAACGAATTAATTTAAAAAAACAAAATCATGCAGCTTTTAAAATATTTTTATTTCAAGTCTTCGATGTTCTCTGGGAGAAGCTGGGTACACTCCTCAGCGCTTGTGGAAGACTTAACTAACATCAACACCTGCACCACAAAGGTCTTTAACCTGCAACCTGTTTACTTCAATTTAGAATTTGCTTTGATTGAAAATTTAAAAGCTTTTCATTTAAGCTGATTATGTAAACGTATGTTTTTGATTATACTGTACTATACTGTAACCATTTACGTATTTTTATTGCATGTTAGCCTGACTCATTGATTTATGGCAAATAGTGCATTAATTGAAGCTCCTTTATTACACAACCGCTCAAGCATTTTGACAACCAATTATCTCATTGCATGAACCCACTTTTACATTAGTGTTTGCTAATTTTTGTTTTTGTGTGAGAAAATAAACCATTCGCTTCTTTTTTCATCCGAAAAATGTTTTTTGCCGTCAGTTTACCCGACGATGAGTTGCCTCTACTTTTGGAAACTTAACCTGCATATTATCATCCTGATTCTATGTAGCTGTTGCACTGCATTAGAGTTAGAAATATTGTCTCCAATCGCAGTTGCAAATCGAGTTGAGTTCGTTTCAAAAATATTGCTACCATTTTACAAAATGCTCAGTTGTGCTGGTTTCCTCAAAAGCCGCACATGAAACGGAAGAACTCGATTTGCTTGCTTCAACATCAATTTTGAAGAAGTTACAAGCAAACATATTTTTTGTTTGAACTGTACGGAATGATAGAGCTGAGTAAGAACACGAAACAAGAAGATTTACATCGTTTTGCAAAGTCATAATTTTTTACAGTTAGCTTTTCTCAGCAACAGTTCAACGAAGAGAATTTTTCACAAAACTTTTTACGTGTTTTTATTTCAAACCACTCGAATTGTAAACGGGGGATGAAGATCATTTGTTTCTTTGCAAATTCAATGGAAAGAGCAGAGTCACTATTTCTATCCAAAAATTTCTCGTGAAATCAAATTCAAAATTGTGATACTCCCAAATTCCCAGATATTTACGTACTGTGTATTTTGCTCTGTTTCAAATATTGTGGAAGTTAATAAGAATGACGGCAGCGTTCCTGCTCTCAATAGTTTATTCCCGGATTTCACCGAGACTTTCATGGTTATCCTCTCCGCGTTGCAGCTCCAACCCAGTTTCCGTCAGTGTCCGAAATGGAAATAAAAAATGGAATGTGGAGGCACAAACGGGGACTTAATGTCCAATGTTCTACTACATCCAATCCAAGCTAATTTTACCTATATCTTGCATCCATGTTCGAACATGGAGCAACAGGAACTCGCCTCCTAAATGGAACTTGGATCGGTTGCGTTGGAGATGTCCTCTACGGAAAAAAGGATATGGCAATCACTGTTGCTCCAAGTTTGGACCGCATGTCAGCAGTCGACTTCACACCCCCAGTTCTTTACATTTACATGACATTCATTACACACAAGCCCCAAATGATTTACGACTGGATGACCATATTTCACGCTTTTGGATTTATTGGCTGGATTTGCCTCGCAATTTCCATATTTTTTATGGGATTAGCAATTTATGGAACTGAAAAACGTTGTGGAATGTCGGTGAAATTTCAATCAAATATTTTATATTTGTATGGCTACTTAGTTGGACAACCCATTTTCATTGAAACGAAAGCCAAATCATCAGAGTTTCTTTTGTGGATGTGGCTAACCTGTGGATTTATTTTGGAGCTTGTTATTGTTGCAGTTTGCAATCTCTCATAATTTCACCAAGTTCCACTTCAGTTCCAGAAACATTAGACGATTTAGCAAATTCCGATTTTAAATGGGGTTCATCCAAGAATTTCTGAAGAGGCATTGGAGGAAATATCTTCCGGCAGTCGGAAATTCCCATTGAAAGAAATTTTATAAAACATTCAAACTGATACGAATCAGCTTGCGTGCTTGAAAAAAGCAGCAAGAACAGACTATGCCTGCTTTGCATTTGACATCTCAGCAAAATTTTTCATTGCACAGCATTTCACGGATAATTTAGGAAACCGTCCGTTTCAACTCGCGAAAGCCAATTTGTACTCCACTGGAACAACATTTATTATGAGAAAGGGAGAAATATTTATGTCACACTTTAAAAACTTCATTTCCAACTCGTTTAGCACAGGTTTGGCTGGTCAAATATGGAAGAATGATAATAGACATGTTAGACAATACAAGCAAAAACGAGAGGAAACAGACGGTAGAGTGCAATTGCTGATGGAAAATTCTTTTGTGGATTTATCTGGCCCACGCCCATTCACATTAGAAAACGTGAAAGCATCATTTTTATTGCTTTTTTGTGGGTTATTAATTGCCATTGCATGTTTTGTGAAGGAAGCTATTTATTCAAGAACATCATAATTCAATTCCATAATAAAACCTTTGAACATTTACTAAATTCAGCAAACAATAACGCTGTACTGTGAGCGAACTACTTCCTTTCCCCAATACGGAAAGTAAGCACGATTCAGGCTATCCGCACAAACGATTCCAATCGAAGTTTCCTTCCCTTTGCCATCTTCATCAATGTCTGCAACTGCTGCATAACACTCCACAGCATTTGCCTTTCTTCCCACAGGGACTCTAGTAGATTTTGAATTCATTGTGGCAATTTGGAAAGCTCGTCCACCTGGAACGGTGAAAACCTGGGCGCGACTTCTAAGCTGATGTTCCACACCATTGTTTGGCAGGTAGCAAATTCCTGTTTCGGACCAATATTTCCCTGATGTCATGGTGCCTCCTACGTAACCACGGCAAAGGTAAAGTGGGGCACCCGTGCTAGTTTTTCCAAACTGAACCATATTTCTACGATCTACATCAGACAGAGCATCAATCGGGCGCCAACGGTGAGCATAGCATCCTGAAAATATAAGTTTTTCCAATAAATTATTTAAAAATCATTCCAATTTATATTATAAAACTAACAAAAGTTTCACCTTGACAATTGTACAAATCATTAATTTTATCTGCATCCATGACACTTAGCCCTTCCGAATTTCCACAATTGGAGTTTGGATTAACCCCACTCATTTTGGGCCATCCACCAAAGCAAACGCCGCATTGATACGACATTCGGCTTGTGTAGTCATAGAGATGTCCTCGGGTCTCAAAATTGTCTTTTCCAGGAATCTCAGCAGGATTGCACCCGTTAAAATGCAAATAGTCATCCCTGTCCCGCCGGGTGTGCTCATGACCCAAACAAAGATTGTGGCCAAGCTCATGAATCATTGTGTTCTTATTCCGACATATGCCCCCAAACTTAGCATACTGATAACCACCAGTCCGACATAAATGCCCAAGACCGCAAACTTTAGGATCGTATTCAATGCTTGTGTAAGCTGCTTCACCTGGGGAGCGGGGTTGGAATCGAATACAGGTTTTCGATTGAATATCGTCAAATGCCCTCTGAGCTTCGACTCTATCTTGGGAACTAAGGGAAGAATGGAGCTCATATTTGACAATTCCGTTAGGCCACGTCGTTCCAGGAAAGAAACTCCGACTTCTATTCCCTGTAAAAAAATTCATGCTAATTAATTTTTGCAATAAATATAAACTTTATATTTTACACTTCAATTACTAACAAAAACTCACCGATTCCAAGCCATTCGTCAGGAACGTCACATTTGAAATCAGAGTTGGGATTGGGTGTTGCTGTAGATTCCCAAATAAAAATCGGGATTGCAATAAAGAAGCAAAGCTGAAAAGAAAACAATGCCATTTTTGCGATTAGAGATGATTGAAAATGAATGAGAGACAAGTCGTTATAATTGTAAACTATAGCTGCTCAAAGTGGTGACTGATAAATTAAAAATGGAAAAAGGTCCTTTTATACCAGTTGAGTTTGGCAAACAAATGCATACATATCTTAATTGCTGCTTGTATTCACCAAGTTTTATAATCGCTTCTGCGAAATGTTTTCGAAAACGTAATGTGTACCTATTGAAGGGTTCAGATTTCATAACATATTGGATGGATTTGGGCTCATTTAAATTTATACGGAGAAATTCTCAACTAAAAAGGTTGAACAACCAAAAATTCTGACAGTTTGCTTAAATAAATCCTTTCCTTGAACCACAAATTACATGTTACAAGCACTAAACAGGTTTAATTTCCGTATATGTACGATAAGCATGTTTGAAAAATTAATATAAATATGCGAATGAGTAGTATCCCGAAACGATACGTGTATAGGGATTTGTAAAGTGGGTGGTCGAGCTGTAAATTCTGTGAAATTCATGTTTCATAATTGTTTGCGTGCGGTCAGATCAGTGATAGATAAGCTTAACGCCGACAGGTATATAGAGTCAAGAGATGATTATATGGAATCGTTGTGGAATTAAGTGATTAAAATAGCTTTACTCGTGAATATCATCAGAAATCAATGTGTTTATTTTGCAAATAAAATTTAACATTACGCCTTGTTGTTACAAACAACCAGTCAGTACTCAGACCTAACATACTCTCTCCCGGATTCAGGAAAGTATGCTCGATTCAGATTATCCTTGCATACGGTACCAATCGCTCTCTCCTTTCCCTTCTCATTTTCATAAATTTCCGCAACTGCAGCAAAACATTCAATGCCTCCTACTTTCCTTCCAACTTTAACGGCTTTGTAAAGGATGTCACCAGTTTCTGCAAGACTAATATTTGTCGAATTCATCCAAACGGTGTCGTAAGTAGAGCCACTTGTAGTTTGCATGTTTCCGCCAGGAAGAGTGAATACTTGAGCTCGGTTGGTGATAAAATGCTCACGTCCGTTGTATGACAGGTAACAAATGCCAGATTTCGCCCAATATTTCCCAGCGTGTATGGCTCCCCAAACATAACCGCGACACAAATAGTATGGATCTCCAAATGATTTTCCAGATCCAAATGAAACCATATTTTTTCGGTCCTCAGGTGTGAGGTTCTCAATGGGTCGCCAGCGATGAGTGAAGCATCCTAAAAAATAAAAACAGATAAAAATAAAGAACGAGTATAAATTTCCATTATAAATTCGCGATGGTTTTTTAAAATGCAACATAATTTCAATGGTTTAATTTTCCAAGTTAAATTGGAATCTTATATTTTTGATAAAAAACTAACTCACCTTGGCAGCTCCTAATAGTCATTTTAGGCTTATCAGCATCCAAGACGCTGCAGAGCGTTTGTGATTTTACATTGAGTAGGACCCCACTCCACTCATCTTTGGCCATCCACCAACCAAACACGATCCACAAGGGGTAATGCATGACGCTGGTATATCGTACTACGGTAGCGATGTTATTAGCCTTCGGGGGTATTTCGTTGGCACGAAAGATTTTAAAATCAAGATAGTCATCTCTGTCCGGTCGTATGTGCTCGTGGATCAAGCAAAGACTGTGACCAAGTTCATGTATAAATATCCCCATGTTGCTGCAGCCCCAAATACGGCGAATTGCTTTCCTCCAGTTTTACAAAGATTAGCCCATCCGCAAGCAACAGATTCGCGGTATTCAATACTTACGTAGTCTGCCTCATTGCCTCGCCGTTGGAATCTAATACATGTCTTGGATTCAATTTCATCTAATGCGTTTTGTACTTCCAAACGGTTGTCAGCGCTTAGAGAAACTTGTAACTCAGATGGGACTATGCCTTTTGGCCACTTTGTCCATTTTTGAAAGGTGCGTTGATTTGCTTTAAATAAAAAGAGATTAGTCCTGGTGTCTATCAAAACTAAACATTTCGATATAAAGAACTTACCCGAAGACTCACACTCACTGTTGTTGCACTCAAAAACGTTGTCTTCTGTGGTTGATACCCATGGCAAGGTAGCAAACAAACTTGTTAATACAAATACAAACTGCGGAATATTCATCTTAATTTATTTTCAACTAAATGTATTGGTTCTGCAGGATTTCTCAAACTTTATATACACATTAGTTTTGACCTGTCTTCCTCGTTTAGCAAAAGTATAATATAGTAACGTGCAAATGCAAAAAGGCATGGTTTTAGCTGATTACAAATCTACGAATGAAAGTGATATTGCACATGTATTATTAAAAATGTTTCAATTTATTTTGGCACAGATTTATTATTGTGCTTTATGTTGGCACTATAAGAACGAGTGCATTCAAAAATTATCAAATCCAGGTGTTATAAGGTTTACAGTGCAGAATTTGTTTTTGCACAATCATATTTTAATTCTCAGTGAAAAGACATTCATTTCAAAGTAGGAAATTTAGTGAAGTTTATATGTACGATTTCGATTCACATGCAAAGTGTTTTAAAAACATAAAAAATCAAGAATTTCAAGAGCAAACGTTATCGTGGTATTTGGTGTCATTGTGAGACGACCTTGTGAATATTATGAAAACGCAGCGAATTCTATACCGAGATCATACTAATATCCTTCGTACCAACAATACTGATAATCTGTTAACTACTTCCTGGAAATTTAAATTCTGACACATGTGTTTACACGTAGCAATTTGTTTGATGATTTTGTGAGAATGTGTATCATTCGTTTTAAGAATGTATATGCCTCAGTAGATTCCGAATTGCTGAATTCGAAAATGTACGTCGTCGTTTTTGAAACTTTTTAAAAACTTTTTATATTGGCCCTGCCGGAGCATGGGACCCAGTCCAAAATATAAAATAACCTGTTCAATGAAACTTGCAAACCCTTTTCACATGCATGCTCCTCTAATCAGTGTAAATATTTATATTGCATAATGCCTTTTATGAATCAAAAATTCATTTTCCGCATGTGGTTGTTACACAATAGAAGCCAACAGATGTATATGAAATGAATTTCTTATCAAAAAAACCAAATAAGGCTGTTAAAATCTGAACGAAGATTTATTCCTAGTTTTCATGCCCAAACAATTCTGCAATATATGCGTAAGTCTGGAAAGCTTTATTTTCAGAATATGGATTACTGAAAATTCTTCAAGTTATTACTGGAGCTCCTAAATTAAATTCAAGTTTATAGACGTTAATGATAGTTCCACCAGTTGAGAAGTGTTTGTGATCATGGTACACAGATTTTACGGAAGATTATGCGTAATGGAATTGCTAAATAGATGTGCGGAATAGTTCATAAGGGTGATCATACGGCAAACGGGACACCGACTGTTGCATCCGATTTTCCTAGCTGACATGGGATTAAAAAAAAAATATACCTAAATGATGTTTGAAGATAGTTGTCGTTGTCAGAATTTGAAAATTCCAAACAACGGCTGAGATACAATACGTTTTCGAAAACAAAATGGCGGAGATATAATTTTTGAAAGTGGATTTATCAAGTTAGCTTAAGTTGTTTTTACACAAACTATCCTGCAAAATCCTTTACTAGCAAGGGTACACCATTTGTAAAATCAAAAAAAAAGTCGGAAACGGTTAAAACTGACTCAAAACTAACACTTTTCAAACGCATTTTTGAAGCACTTCCGCAAAAGGGATATTTGTGGGATTAAATGCAATATGTGGTTAAACCATTGGAGATTCATGCAGTTTTTGTTGCATAAATATCCCTTGTGCGGAACATTGGTTAAAACTTAGTTTAAATTTACCATTTTGGCCGTTTTGTGGGCGAGCTAGAAATAGCAAGAATTCGGCTACAGCTAAACTGGCTGCATGATGTTTTAATACTGTATGTGTAAAGAGATAAGGGATGAGTGAGGGCATGTGTGTGTTTAACACATGTAGGTAAGCCCAGCAAAGAAAAGATAACGATCGCTCAGCCTTTTAACAATATACTTTATGACTTTCC
>LJIJ01003060.1:0-21576 GCA_001718145.1 Orchesella cincta | reverse complement strand
TTTGGTATGCAAGTCAGCATTGGGGTGAACGAAGTTTTAAATATAAAGCTTCCATGTTTTTGGCTGCAATACCTACTGATATGTTAGTATATGACTAAAAACATTTTTATTTTTAAACAATCAATAATGTCCTCTTTTAAGCTGAACAAACAACGAATTACTAACATGATTATACTGATGAATGTATGCCTGATCTCGAGTTTATTTTTGAAATTGTTATTAATAAGTATAAAACAAATATCTACAATCATAGTCACATGAACTCTGTAAAATATCTCTTATGGACAATGTCACATTAGTGTAAATACCCGCCTGGGGAATCTAATGAACAATAAATCTCATTATTATTATATTATTATCATTATGAGGTAATTTATCAAATGGTTGATTTAACTATTAGTTGTTTTGCATGAACCACAACTGTATTTACCAAAACAACCATTTGTCTTATGGCAATTGTTGGTTACTTGAAATCAGGTTCAAATTTTCCGATGCCAAGAATCCACTAAAAAATTCGAATTTTTATGGCATGTAAAAAATGGCAAGACGTGCCCATCGTAGACTGATACTCAATATACGCTATAAGACCCTAACCGAACATACATGCAACTCTTAGGTCATATCAGAGCTCAACCACTTTAACTTCCTCCCGTCATAGGACCAAAAATAACTATAATGGATAGTTTTGAAAACTCGAAAAAGATTATCTTATAGTATGTTAAAGTGTATCTCTAATAAATAGAAGGTGTTCAAAAGAATTAAAATACATACGACTTCTTTTCAACAGATAATTTTGTTAACCATTTTTCAAATTTTGGTGAACCACCGAAATTTTGATTTTTTGAAAATTCATTGATCTCGCTTTCTATAGGGGTTTTAATGGCCGATTTTAGCATTACATTTGATCAAAGACCATCAAGGCTTAATCACAATAAGTGAATGGTAGGAAACAATTTATGTGGCAACTCGAATTTAAAGGAATTATTTAACCCACATAGTCCGTAAAATTAACAATAATATTAACATTCCTAAACGATTACGCGTAACCTATTCACTTTAGAAAATGTAAAATCACCGAAAATCTTCATCCTGCCTCAATGGATGGGGATAATGATTTTCGGTGACTGCTGTCGAAATTTTTTCGATTATGTACCACAACTTCAGTAGGTAATTTTGGCTTATAATAGAAAACGGACTGTGATAAGAAATAAAACTAAACTTACTGAAATTTTAAAGTCTCAGTCATCCAAGAGCTGACATACTTCACTAAACACGGTCTTTATCGGCTCTGCAAGCACAAAAACCATTGTTTGAACCTAAGTAATGCATATGTCCTTGAAGCACTTGTCGGAGTTGTATAAACATCTTGTCATATTTACTTGCGCATTTTGTCAATTTTGAAAAGGTAAAAAACGTTTGACTTGTACTACTGCCAATTTGCATTTTTTAATGACTATCTCTGACAATTACAGTGCAAGATGATATATATTCGAATTACTCAATACTCCTAAATGAAATATGAGTCCTAGTCCGCCGTCACATTATGACAATTCTGAAAGATTCTTACATTATTTACGCCAACTGTGATCAATTTCAATAGCCCTAATACTTTATGGGGTCTAAACCCGGTGCTGCGGTGGCGATATAAGCCGTAAAGTGGTTGGTTTCGCATATGGCTTGTCCGCCGCTCATATTGCCAAGCCATAGAGCGCTCCATATACCCAACATTGCGAGCTTTAAGTTTAAGGTTTCAAAAGTATTTTGTCGCGTGTTGTAGTGCATTCTTTCTCCTAAGGTACTCTACTTTTACCATGCTTCCGTATTTAATGACGGTTTACACGGTAGTTATCAAATTACAAACAATAAATATTGTTACTATTTTGATTGGCTGACTGAACGTAACTTAGTAACCGGGACTGACGAAAATCGTCGATAACGCAAAACCTTACATTATTATATTAAAATCTTATTACGTGATCTTTTTAATCACCGATTCTAAAGGTTTAGTTATGAAAAACTCAGGCAACATTTTGTGGGGTTCATTTCTTTTGCGGAGATTCCGTGAATGTTTGTTGAAACCAAAGTGTCCAATGACACTGATACGCAATTTGTAAACGCTGAATGAATGACTTAAACCAAGCATTATCATGACTATCTTATTCTTGATTACCAGGCCGCACCGTAGTTACAAAAAATTTGTCGATTCTAACCACAGCTTTTGTTAGTTCATGTCACAGGATATACCAACAGGCTAACACATGTTTGCATATCAAGCTTTCACTCAAAAGGAAATATGTAATTTTGTAGATAGGTTTAATACTAGAGGTAAAAAGAAGAAAACGCAAACATAACTTCTGATATGTTTTCTCTTCATGATTAAATTTTTCAAAGCCTTCATTTTACAAACGCATTAAATACTATTTATTGATTCAACAGTAATCGAATGTATTTATTTATTTATTAATATTGCAGGTTGCATTAAAAAATACGTACACGAGGAGGACAATCATTTTCTTTTGGTATGCAATCCATTTTTCTACTAGAAAAGTTGTCAATACACTTCCACGTACTTAAAAATATTGAATAATGTGGTGCGGATTCAGCATATAATATGTTGTCTAGATTGGCCATGTTGTTTTTAAGTCATACGTTTTAGCTAGCAGATACCCACAAAATGTAATATCGACGCCGGCGACGGAAACGGCTTTATCTCTTTTTGGTTCTATAAGAAACGGCTTATCTCTTTTTAGTTACATTCCAACGGCTTTATGTCCATTTTTTTACAAATAGAGATTTTGATGCAGAAAATATTAAGCATAACATTCTGTACATTTTGGTACCAAGTACGAAGGTTTAACTTACCTATGCCCAAAAACAACGCCAAGACGGCAATGGTTTATGGATGTCACATTTTTAGTTATAGAGAGTTCATTGTTATATTATATTTTGCAAATGGAATTAATTAAAAATTCATCGATTCCCGGAAAGGAAAAGCTTTTGTAAACTTCTCAGTCAAGTAATTGCAAACATGGTGGAGTTTCTGGCGAAAATATTCCATCAAGAATCAGGATGATTTAGAAGGATGTAAAATAGACTTTTAGTTATTTGGGGTTATTAAAAGTATTGATTTAGGAGATAAAGCCGTTTCTTATGGAACAAAAAAGAGATAAAGCCGTTTCTTATAGAACCAAAAAAGAGATAAAGCCGTTTCGTCGCCAGCCGTCGATAATGGTATGCATAAAGGTGATATATCAATACAGGAAATACCATTTAAAGCTAGAATATATTAGACAGTGTACATTATACAGTTCCAATGCACACTTTTACCACTAATGAACGTTATGAAGGCAAAAGGTCGTACTTTGAGTTCGATAGGATGACAGCTTTTTTTATGTTGCCAGAAAAATGTTTTCATTAGTTGTATATTTACAAAACTTTCTTTCAGTTGTCAGTAATTCCAGTTTTCAGAAATATTAACCGACAAGTGGTAATAACTTGTTCTATAACGTATTTCTGCATGGTTGCAATGATCATAAAATGATGGCATTTCTTAATCAAGTTAAGAAAGTTTAGAAAAACGAATAACTGCGGTTTGGTAACAGTTTGTAGTTTTACCGGCTTACTTAACCATAAAAGTAAATAGATTTTGACATTTTTGACATTGACATGAACCAACGTATGCTTGCCAGAAAGAGGATTGGAGTTGACATGTGTATTGAAAGTAGTTTTAGATATTGTTACTTACCAGTTTATCCGTATCACCTTTGAAAGTACGTTTCCGGATCTAAGCTTAAGCCAAAACCGAAGCATTGCAATCAGTTATACGACACAGTTCATCTAAATTCCTTTCAATGTATACCTTTTGCCAATTTCCATTGTTTCAAAATAAATGAAACTTGAGCTACTTTGTATGGTAGGAATGATTCTGCTTCCACGTCTGAACCTTTAGTGGTTGAAAACAATTATATTACAGTAAAGCTTTCAAGACTGAGTATGGAGTCGTGACACTGGCAAGTTCATTGACACATGTGCTTTGTTATTACATCCCACACAGTCATCGTATTGAAGTTTACTGACATGTAATCAAAAGTTCTTCTCAGGCAAATATTTAGGCAAATATATTCTGTGTGACAAATATGGTATGTACTTATTGGTAAGTTAAGCATCACACTCTCTGATTTCTTTTGGAAGTAAATGTTCCCTCGTGTCCGCTAGTGTGTTTCTTTAAAATTCGTTTTAAATTAACGTAATAAGGCAATACTTCCTAAACTAGAACCAGAAGCTTTTTAGACGCACTGATTTCCATACAAATTTCAGTTTGCCTTTTATTTACGTACTATATTCGTTCTGAGTTGAGCCATTTGTGAATTCGATGTAGTTTTCACTCAAGAACAGAGTTCATTTCCATTGACAATGATCTCCTTCAAACCTAGAATGAAAACATTCGTATTAAAATGAAAGCCACAAATGCTTATCGGTCATATTACTATCTCGAATGGTGATTAACACATCAGACAGTTTGACAACATTTGTAGTGTCCAAACATTATCTTCTTTATTCAATTAGGGAAAATCGACAAGTGCAAGTATGTTTGAATGTTTGAGTTCGTTACTCAAAATGTATAAATTTGGTGTGCCTATTAAATTTTTATTATTATGGAGAAGAGTTTGCAAACTCTGATCTACCGAAATGTTTTACTTCACGTAACAACAGTTGCAAAATTTGTCAATACTCTTTACTGCAATTACAGATTTTTGATTTATTACTTTTCGCAAGGAAATTTACTATATAAATGAGTCATTTTTGCAAAATCAAATTAACAAACGAACGGAAAATTTTCCAATGTGGCCCAGTTAGCTATTCCTACAAATACAAATTGGCTGTTGTTCTAACTTCATTGCAGAACAAAGATTTTGTGTCAAAATATTTGGAAGATTGGTGTGCGATATAGATAACAAGATATGTACTTTCGCCAAAGATTCTTTCCTGGGAATTCATTTTCGAATACGTTTTGCGCCATGGAGTTCTGCCCTTACAATGTTTTCATAAAAGAATGAATACCTCGAGTTCTTGGTCACCTTATATGCTTCCTGCGAACAGTTCAGCGTCCAAATGAAGAGGCTCCCGTCCATTGGTTGGCAAGCGCTTAAAATTTCAATTACATTGGACTCCATTGATATTTGGAAGGAATTTACCCAAACCTCAGGCCCAGGTGTGCATAATGCGTACCTAAGGAGAAAAATACGTTTTCTAGTTCATTAGGTCAAATGTAATAATTTACTTGCAATAATATAATGTTAAAAGTTTCTCTTCTAATTTTATAAACATGTCGCGACGCTTTAATGGTTTAAACATTAACTCTTGGAATATTAGAATAAAATTAAATACTTCCAACTCACTCATTTCTACAAACCAACCTAACCGGTGTCCACAATGCATTCAAGTTAATGCCTTAATAGCTTCATAAACGAAATTTACAACCTACTGTTCGCCTAAAACCATATATTGTGTGTCATAAAATCCCCTGAAAAAACTAACGAGGGTTAAAAAAGTTGGCCGGTCCTCCGCATTTAATTCCCAGCATTTCAGCATTTTTTCATATCTAAATTATAAGAATTTATTAAGAAAATTTGGCTGCATTTATTCGACATTTGCAGAAGTAAATCGTCTCTGCTTACATATTCTGCGATGAAAATTGGGCAATTGGTAGCCGAAATCCATTTCGTAATTCATTTGCAAATTCAAAAGTCCAGTTAAGGCCCCCATACGGTACTTCACCTACATAATATATTGATTTGATATATTTTGAAAGGAAATATTTATAGAATGTATTCCAAATCAATGCCATACCCAAACTATATATTTCCCAAAGTGTAACGCCATAACTCCAAACATCCGATTTAGAAGTGAACTCCATTTTTGTGCCATCCATTTCCAGGGCAGGGGTTCTTGAGACTTTTTGACGTATTTTTGATATTCATACAATTTACGAGAAAGACCAAAATCCCCAATTTTGCACGTGAAGTTTTCATCTAAAAGAACGTTTCTTGCTGAGAGATCCCCATGTACAATGTTTTTACTTTCAATGTATTCCATTCCCTTTGCAATCTCCATTGCAAATCGGTGCAGATCACTAAAATGCAGCATTTTTTCTAGTTGGGAACTTTGGTAAAGACTGGCTTCCTGTTCTGAAATGACCGATCGTTTGGTTCTAAGTAGTTTTTCTAGGGATCCGTTTGAGCACAATTCAGTTGCAATATAAAGAATTCCTAGAAAAATATCCCACATTTACAAAAGATTTTTAATAATATTAAACAATGACAAAATATGTTTACCTTGCTGTATTTCTTTTGTGTAGGCACCAATGAATCCGACCACATGTGAGTGCATTCCAATATAACAAAGAACTTTAATTTCAGAAAGCACACTCTTGAAAGTACCCTTTGGACAATCTTTATTTGGTTGTTTGATCGCAACCGGGCTTCCTTTTACTGTCCCTTTAAATACAGTACCAAAGTTTCCCATTCCCAAAATATTATTGGAATCTGCAGTAAAAAGTCAAAAACCACAAGTTATGTGACCACAACCTCAATAATGTATAGGCATTATCAGTTTATAAGCGAATTTTGCATACCAATATTAAAATCTGACGTTTGTAGCTCATACTTGGATTCAAATTTCATCGAGTCTGCAGCCCCAATTGTGTCATTTTGGTCGTAATTGTTTTGACTGGCACGTTTACCATTTAAAAAATCACTTATCTCCTCGTCTGATAAGTACTGACGAAGTTTTTTGTATCGGATGAACAATACAGCACCGATGATTATAGAAATGAGAAGAAGTAGTGATAAACTTAAGACAACTAATGGCAAAAATTGAAAAGGAACCGTCTGGGTTTCCTTTGGAATAGATGGGGAAGGGTACCACATATATCGTCCTGAAAATTCTGTTGGTAAAAACATTAAAAGATGGATTTTAATTTTTTATTATCCATAATTTAAAAAAAGGTGTATGCAGATAAAAAATTAACAAACATTACCTGCTTCTTTTTCAACGTATGTTTTTGGATTCTCAGGATTCCCATCACTTTTTATACTCCACCACCCGTTGTCCCTATCAGCTTTTATATTGTCAAATGCCTCAACTACAAATGAGTTCAAATTATACTCAGTACTGAAACTCTTGAGCAGGGAAACAAGGACTAAATAGTTTATTAAAAATCCAGAGTCTGATGTAAATGAGGTTTCAATGGAGACCCGGAAGTAAACTTCCAGGTGGGGAAAAAGCTTTTGAATAACACGCTTGCAGTACAATTGCTCCTTAAGCATTCTTTGTACATGAGGTCTTTCATGGCAGTCTGAGCAGGTACTCAAACGGAACCATACAGTTTGGTACAATATTATGTAATCGATCTGATTAAGAAGTACCAAGTACTCGTCGTTAAACTCAGATTTCTCAGTATAAAACTGTATCAGTTTAAAAATATTTACAGTGTCAACTAGTATCCCAAATTTCAACCCCGCCTTCTTTTTGGTCTCAATTTTGTTTTGGAAAATAGAGTGTGGTTGTAAAAACTTTGAAATATTGAATGGATTAAGGTGATAAACTGAGTTAAGTGGATCTACATGGATTCCCTTTACTACAGAAATTTTGCTGCTTTCCGATTCAAACAAAAACTCAACAAACTTTTTGCTCTCTGTCTCGCTTTCCTCTTCAGATGCAACATAGTTTATAAAAACAGTCGAATTTTGAGCCTCTTCGGAGACAGCGTTGAGCGCATTTAGTACATCTAGGAGATTTGAACTGCCGACAATTTCCAACAATTGAAATCTATGAAATATAAACTTAAACATTGTGGTAAGAACATCTTCCAATGTTGTTCCATTGTGATATACGTCGTCTGTGTGAAGCACGGTGCCAATATTATTGGTGTTGAAATAGTCTTCAGTTATCTCAGGTTTTACTTCGATCCAATCAATGCACCCATCTATTTTGTACTTGGCATTGTTAGCTATTGGGAACGAGTATGCTGGCCTTTCATTACGACTTGCCTGCATCTGCTCAATTTCTGTTCTTAAACTTGGCACGCTCCTTAAAAATGAGAACCATTGACCATCCTCGTCATCCTCGGTAATATCATGACTCAGTGCAGAATTTATAATCACTGGAAAATTATATCCATTGGCCCAGGTAATAATTGACACAATCAAGCGATTTACATCTTGCAGGGCAGGTTGACAAAACCATGAATGATCCCGAAAATCTTTGGTTAGTGGTGTTGAAAACTCATCAGTAAAAAATTTATTAACTCCGATTACATCAAGTTGAAAGTAAACTTCGGCATTTTGATGATTGAATAGAATTGCGTTGCGTAGATTCCGGACGGGCTCAAGCTGTTTAATCATGTAGGTATGACGATCTTCAACAGGTTTATTTGGTGACCATTGCAAATTAACTACCAACTTTAGGATATAAACACTACCTCCAATATATCTGCAAGCGTTTACAACGTCGAGTACGTCTATGTGTGAAAATGACTCATTTCTTAATAAACAACCGACTTTTGGGTTTTCAGGAAAATCTTTTGTTTCATTCTGTGGGTGGCTTAAATCTAATTCATCAACTTCTGATTTATCCGGAAGTTTAAAAACAAGCGATTCTACTTTAACACCGGCGTGAACATCACCAACAGCGCTCCTTAACTCCGAACTAATGTAAGAAATATTCAGAGAACTTGCTGCAACCTCGGAATAATCGATAATAATCCGGAGTGGAGTTGCTGCTGCTGTGAGTTTGTATCTCATAAAAACGTCAGCTACTTCACCAGATTTCCAAGATAGCCATTGATCTGAAAAAGCCAGAAGGATTATAGTACTTATTATAAATAGTTAGCATTTTTTTAAACTGAGGCTCTTACGTTTCGTTAGTAAAATGGTACTAAATCCTTTTGCTACTGCCTCCAAAGCAAGTGGAAGTAGGAGCGTGTTTGAAGACTCATCCGTTGTTTCCTGATTTTGTTTTGAATTGAGGTGAGGAATTACTGAAAACTTCTGATTTGTATTAATCCGTTTTTCAGCATACGGAATCTCAAAAACTATGCTTGCGTTGGGTACATCATCATATATCCTTTGCATGTCAAAATCGTGTATTTTGCTGCAGTTTGTTGAACAAAATACTGGCCGGTAAATAATTTTTACTTTCGAATACACTTGATCAGATTTTATTTCCTGTTGAAAGTATTTAAAAGAGTCTTCTAACTCCAAAGGATCGTTCAGACTTGTTGTGTATGTTACATATGTTACATCCGTTTTCTGAATGAGATATTCATCGTCCTCTAATATAATGGTAAAGAGACCAAAAAATCTAACGTTGTCCAGGCGCTCGATTCCAAGTTGCAAGTTTTGATCCTTTGAAATTCCAAATATTTGGCGAATGGTCGACAATTTAAAAGGTTTAATAGAATTTTCTTTTTCTGCGTTGAAGTCCGGCGCCACAGTGGACTTGAATACAATGGTGAGGTGAATATTTGGGAAGTTGTAGTTGTCCCTCGAGAAAGTAGCATTTAGTGTTTCGTTTATGAACGCCGTTGCCCCATATTTGCTTTGCAAAGAGAAATAGAATAAAATAAAACCCTCTATTTGTAACGTACGGTAAAAAATTAAAGCAAATATTTATTCTTACTTTAAATATATCAACAGTTGTATCGTTGAAGCTCTATCGACTGTTTCGTTGAGGATTTCCGACACTTGCCAAATCTGATCCACGGTTTCACCAATGGAAAGTGGCCATATTTCTGCGACACTCAAGTCTGCATCTATTATTGTTAAAAAATTCATTATATTACCAACCAAGTAGAAAGAAATCTAGCAGCAAATATTCTTACCAATTTCATAAGAAAAAGAATGTTCTCTTGAATTTGAAAATTTTGTTGGGAAAATGGCGTCAACAAAATCCGTTTTTGATGTTTTGCCCTCCTGGAACGCATTTATTGGCTGTGTTATATCAAAAATCACCCTTGATGGCGTTAGGGAACTTGTTGTTGCATGTTGAAGTACAATACATAAGCACAGAATAATCTGCGCTAGTATTGCAAGCATGGTGATTATAAAAGTGTCTCAAACGTCAAATAATCCTTCGAATTTCTCAAATTATTATAATAAATATATAACTGCACCTTCAAATGGTATTACGAAACTGATTTACATGCTTCCGTTGGGTTGGGTGTTTATGAAAATAAAAAGAATACATGTAAATGGCTCAAGGATAATATTTTATGGAGTTAAATTTCCTCTGCACGTATTTCAATATTTATTTTTAGTCTTCAATGACAACTTGGTCACCCAAGTTTGTCTGGTTTTTTAGTTGTGGTCATAAAAATTCGAAGAATATAATATTCGGCCTACTTTACATTTGGAGAGGAAACTTTCAATGTATGAGTTTATGGGCATTATAATGGGGTTTGCATATTTTCTTCATATTTCGACGGTAGTGGTTTTGTGAGGCTAAAATTACCATTTACAGCTAACCCAAAGACAATATTTTAAGGAGTAAACTTCCTCTGTTTATATGGGAGCATTTATTTCCAGTCTGTCAGTCACAAGTTGACCGCGTACTTTTTATATGGTTTTTATCCTATGGTCACAGAAATCCCCAGGATACATTTTTCCTTATTTATGTGTAACGTACTTCCCAATGTATTCTGTATCTTCTGATGTTGGTTTCACATTGTCCAAAAATGGAATATGTTGTGACATGGTTCTTTGTATATGATTTTTGTCTTTGTTTCCTATGTAAAAGGCAGTTTTCTAATACGAAATTATATGGGGCATTAATAGTGGCCATTCAAGTTTCAAAATATGCACCCACGTTGGGTAAGCGGTCCAGTAGTCCTCCAAGACCACTGATTTTGGGTCTAAACTGCATATTTATTCTTCTACGAGATTTTTGGGAATAACTTTCCCTTAACTGTTTCCGCTACCGTAAAATTCATGTCTTTAGCTTTATTTCATCTCCCTTCACTATGGGAAAGCTAGTGGGAGACCACTCCTACCGCAATTATGTCCTTTATCCAATAAATCAAACTATAATTTGGTTGCTCAAAACAGGATGCTAGCCAGAATCCAGTTACCCTTCCAATTAAGGTCAAATAGTAAAAACTTTGACATGATTAACCAAACTGCATTCTTTTGTTTAATATTATCGATAAGTTCAACGTTGGGGCAATACGAAGCTACCGCCGCTCAGTTAAAACACTTGCTTAATACACAATTTCCCATTCATTCGGAAACACATTCGTGCTACTGTTATGGAATCGATCCAGCTACAATACTACAACTGGAATATTTCCAACACCATGTCACGTACTCAGCCAGGAATAACTCAAGTCACAATACAAATTTACCAGTATACAAATTTGTAACCCCAATGAACATACTTCTAATTCACAAAATTTTCCACAGGAAGGATTATGTCGACATGTTTTTAGATTTTTTCTACCATTCCGATTCCCTATATCTTTTACTCGAAAACTGCAACGGGACAAAAAATCGCTGCTCCAATAATTACTATAATCCATGGCTCCGTAACTTTCCGGCAACAGTTTTAATTTTATTTCAACCAAAGTCTAGCAACACAACTGAAATTATGGCAGGTGTACTGGTATACGACGACAGTACTTTTAAGCACGAACATTTCACTAATCTTTCAAAACAGGGTTTGATTAATAACATACTACAATTTCACAAAAAACTATTTCGGAGTGGAAAAGGTAAAAAAGTGCCTCCTGTTATTAGCGCTATTTCAAATCTCTTCTTTCGAATATATAGTCATGATAGATACGCATGTCTAAAAACGGCTGTGAATGCAAAATTTGCTGTCTTATATATCTGCTCGTACGATATGACTGCATTGTACATTTCGGAGGTTCACAATGATTATGTATCTTGATTTCAAAAACGTTGTCAATTCTTCAGAATTGCTTGGAATTAATGCATTCAGCGATAGCCAGCAATACATTTGGGAGTCAATTGGGTTTTTCAAAACACTCGACTTTAAGAGCAATTACCGTATCATGTCAGGCTTAAACTACTCACGTCACACTTTTCAACAACTTCTGCATTGTGAGAAAAATGCTTACATAGATTTATCTTTTGACGCTAATCGAATGATAAAGATAACCTAAATAAATCCTACCTGAATAGGATTTTCCGCACACGATATGATGAGAGGACATTTTTTAAAAATGAATGAAATTATTGTGGACAGGATTGTTTTTTGAATATTTTAATGCAACAAATATTTATTATCAAGAATTGAACAAGAGAAAAAGCTTAAAACGCACTTTCTATTCTTTAGCAACGGTCCCAGTCTTTCCCATATGTTGGTCTACACTCCACAGGACAGATTGGTGGCGTCTTATTAAGCTTCCATAAAACTTGACTTCCCAAGAAGTCATTCCCTTGTCGTTGAGTCGGGTAAGGTCGTACGTTCCCACTCTTATTCCAATATTCGCAATGATAACTATCATACGCAACAAACTTGGTTACATGTGGTGTGAACACCACGTCTCCGAGAATATTCCGATCTAGTGCCCAAATACTATCTTTCTTTTCAACCGCCTTTTCTAGCAACTGATTCAGCAATTGTTTTGCTAAATCATATCCAATTAATGAATTTCTTCCTCCCCACAATCCACCCAGAACTGTACGATTACGAGTTCCTGGAAAGTCCCTGAACAAATAAAACGCTTTACCCACCACTAGCCAATCCTGAACGGCAGCAGCTTCTCGGTTACTTAGCTGACTGTCCAAGTCTCTAATGGAAAATAAGTCAATTGTCGGATCCCCCATAGCCAAAATCTCCACGTTTTTGGGAAGTACTTTGACATATTTTGGCCTCCGGAAGTTTGCGAATGTCACACAAAGAGGTCGTCATTGCCGCATATTATTTCACAAAGGGATTGATCTGGGTCAACGTCAGTGTAGAGCCTCATAACCCAGCCAGGATAGTGTTCTCGCATTCCACGCAGATTTTCCTGAATTCCCTTAGCAAAGGTGTCTTTGAAAAGTTGGCTCCCAACTGCGGGTTTACCTCTCCCTTTCAACTTTTTCCGCTCTGCTTCGACCTTGGTCCATTTTTCGTTGGGGATGTAAAAAGTATACGAAATTACGTTTTGATTGAACCCAATGGATGATCTTTCATCACTGCAGGTGGAAACTATACTTCTATTTATTAAGGATGGAAATTTTATTACAAATTTTTATTCATTTATTTAGATCATTCAAATTATATTGTTAAATATACCTGTTTTTATTCCGAAATTCAAAATCCACATGCTTTGTGCATAGACATGGTGTTTCAAAATTGTAAACGGAGATAGAGAAATCGGTGACAGTTGGAGGTTTATTTAAGTAATAAGTGTATACAAGAAGCAACGAGGTGGATAACAGAATCTTTGATTTATTGTGACGACACCATTTGGCGAGCGGCATTCTAATAATCATATTTATAAGAATTCGTTGAAAAGTTTTGCACTAAATACGTTACACAAATTCTAATAATTTTGATTGTTGTTGAAAGAATTAACCCGTACAGTTGTGTGCGGGGATACTTATGGATTTGGAATGTTGCCCAAATCAATAAATATGTCAAATATGTGTGTCAGTGATGTGTGCATTCATTTTGAATCAAGACTCATTACTTAATGATACCGTCCATAGTTTACTCAATGGCTTTAATTCAGCTCTGAGATCAATTCTAATAGTGAAAATGTTAGGTTTTGTTCATTTATATGTAGAACTACCATGCACAGTTTATTTACTTTAAGATTATCTTGTCTAAGCTTATCGTATTTGGTATTTGAGCACCGTAATGGAAAACTTCAGAAAGTCTACTGCAGTGACACATTTCACTTTAATGATTATTGAATGTATACAATACTCTATACATTTCATAAATATTCATATGAAGTTTGGTTATGCAAGTCTGTAAACTGATAATTAAGGCTTGTCATAAACATTGAATGCCCACGACTTTCTTCAGTTTACAGATTTTCCTATCAAATGGCATCCTATAACCCAAACTGAAATTGTTGAGAATGGGCGCAATGGTCTGATGACAGAAACATGGATCAAACGAATAAAATGAATGTCGCTGTGCAGGTCTTGTACATTTTAATAAAACAAATAACACATATATTGGATGCATACGGAAACATACTATAAACCAATTTGCATAGGATTTAACAAAGTAGCTGTAAAATAATGCATATACTCTACTAGCACCGCTTCCAATGTTTTCCATGTGTTGGTCTACACTCTTCGGGACACGTTGGTGGTTCAGGGTTAAGTTTCCATAGAACTTGACTCCCCAAAAACTCATTACCTTCCCGTTGAGTCGGGAAAGGTCGTACGTTCCCACTCTTATTCCATTTTGTACAGTGATAGCTATCATAGGCAACAAACTTGGTTTCATATGGAAGGTACACTACATCTCCAATAAGACCCTGATCTAAGGCCCATTTAGTATCGTTTTGTTCTACTGCCCTTTCCAGCAACTGATTCAACAGTTGTTTTCCCAATTCATAACCAATTAGTGAGTTTTTTCCTCCCCACAATCCACCAAGAATTGGACGATCATGACCCTTCGGGAAGTCTCTAAAGAGATTAAATGGTTTACCCACCTCCAGCCAATCTTGAATGGCAGCAGCTTCTCGGTTACTCAACTCACTGTCCAAGTCTCTTATGGAAAACAGGTCAATTGTTGGATCCCCCATAGCCAAAAATCTCCAAGTTTTTGGGAAGTACTTTGACATATTTTGGCCTCCGGGAAGTTGGCGAACGTCACACCAAAATAGGTCGTCATTGTTGCATATCATTTTGCAAAGGGATTCATCCGGATCCACATCTGTGTAAAGCCTCATAACCCAGCCAGGAAAATGCTCTCGCATTCCACGCAAGTTTCTCTCAATCCCGTTGGCAAATGCATCTTTGAAAAGTTGGCTTCCAACTGGAGGCTTGCCTTTCCCCTTCAACCTTTTCCGCTCTGCCTCAACCTTGCTCCATTTTTTGTTGGGAAGGTAGAATGTGTAAGAAATCACGCTTTGATTTGTTCCAATGAATGATCTTTCGTCACTGCATGTGGAGATACTATTGCTATAAATTTATTCAAGTATATATTTTTGAATCATTGGTAATTAATTTATTTAGGTCACTAAATTATTCAATGTGATTATAACCTGTTTTTGTTCCAAAATGTAAAATTTACATTTTTTGTGCACACACAAGGAGTTTTAAAACGGTAGCTGGATGCAGATGAAATGGTGGCTGTTTGAGGGTTACTTAAATAAAATATGTATACAAAGAGTAAGGAGGTAGATAACAGGATTTTTGTTTTAATGCTGCTAGGTGAATTGAAGAGAGCCATTTTTACGCACATAAGTATTTAAAATGTTACTTTCAATTTTCAGCAGCAGAAATCGCATACGTGGGACAAATCAAAATAATGGTGCTTGCGACGAGGAGGATAAAGGGGGATAGAGAAGGAGAGTAGTGCGACAGGAAAAACTGTGAATTTGTAAGGTTATCGCAAATTGATAAATGAGTGTGTCAGTGATGTTTTATTTACATTAATATCAAACTTTTTCCTCAACATATCAAGAACTCAAAAGAGATGAGGTAATTTCACATTGAAAATGTTTTTAGTATATTTAAGTAACAAAATATTAGGCTTTGTTGGTTGATGTATGGAATTGTAACTGTGACTCACAATTTTAGTAATAAAGTCAGGTTACATCCGTCAAGGAGATTATGATAAAAGTACAAACCGGTGGCTAGTAAGGCAGTGGAATTCTTCATTATAAATTTGTATAGCTTGTTATTTTATAGAATCCAAGTTAAACAGAATTTTAATGCAAATGAGCCTTTAAAAGATTTAAAGGCAGGAATTCTGTTAATGATGACTTTTTCCTGCTTGGTTTTCCTCACGATAACATTTATTTGACTGCGACTACATTGAATTACTGCATTAATCCCAATGAGGAAAATCAGGAATATATTCCAAGAACGTTACAAATGTCGAGGGTTTATGGTTATCATACTCGTGGCAATAATCTACTCCCACGTGTAGCAGTTTATTACTTTTGTATTTGTATTTAGTACTGATTACGGCGACTGCTAGTTTCTTCACTGTATTCAATGATGTTGTTAATAGTTTTTTGCCAGTAAAAAATGTCAACAATTCACTTATAGCAAGGCATCTATGTCATTATTAATGTGTTGTCAAGGTATTGCGTACCTCTGGAAATGAAATGAGATGAACATGTACACAAGTGATGCTAAATCTCATGAATAATATAATAAATGTTTTTAAGTAATGTGAACAAAATTTCTTAAGTTGTGAAAGAACATGAAAAGATAATTTAATTTCAGAATTAATAGTTTGCTTAAGTTCACAAAATCTTAATAAAATTAATTTGTATTAAAAACACATTTCAGCTCGTCTTCAGACATCTCTGCATTCTCGAGACATTCACAACTGCCTTCCAGACATTGACTTGGTCCTAATGAGGATGTACATTGCTCCTGGATTTCACAATCAGATCCAACTTCATGAGCTTTAAGGTAGCATTTGTTATCCCCATATTGGCTCACGGCGTCAATGCTACATTTACAAACTTTGAAGTTGGAATCTTTTGTGGAGTTTCGGCATTCACTATACCTTCCTGGTGTTCCTTGCTGACACTGTTGTGATTCTTGACAATGGGCGGTATTGCTTTTAAGTAGATTTACTACCTTCAAACATTTATCCAAACTAATGCTTGTTACGTAACCGGATTTACATCCGCAAACATTGGAATCTGTACAGACGGAGCCATTGTAACACTGTTCCGTAAAATCGCAAAAGCCACCAATCAGTACCTTTGGCTCCTGTGGGATGCTGAGTCTGTGACAATCAGAATGGCAGGCCAAATTGAGTAATAACGGTATGGCAAAAATGGTTCGTATACTTGAAATTTTGAAGTAACTCATGTTTGCTTCAATTGTCTCCAACGTTTGAGAATTCGTTAGTTTAAAAGTTACCATGAAAATGAATGATTCTCTGTGCAAGGTGGTCAGTACAGAATAAAAATACCTTAGTTAACTTTTTGCGTTTTTATTTCAATTGGGAAGCTTATAGCATTAATTTTTACATGGTCACTGAGTTGGTCGTATCTCTGAGAGCACAATTGATAGTGACATTTAATCACGTTCCTGGTGTTGACAAGCCTGTTGGATTGTTTTTATCATTCATGTGCAGCACATATTAATCTAAAACCAGGAGCTTAATTCAGATTGGATGCAGCCACTATCAATTTTTCGACTAAAAGCATAAGGACTACATGGCCCGGTTATACATTAAACCGCTTCAGTCAATAATGCTGAACAAAGACTGGTTTAATGGCTTGAGTAAAATTGCTTTTCGAACATAGATAAATTAATTCAAACTAATAGTGTAAATGTGCATGATAAAAATAAAACCGAAAAAAAACGGTTAGTGGTTCACTAGAGTATTTGTGTGAACAGTGTGTAAGACGTTGTGAATCTATTAATGAATTAACTATCACCAATGGTACTGTTTGGCGTGTGTATGATTGTAATATTAGATTAAAACGTGACATGAATTTAGGCTAAGTAAACATAATTAAAGTTTATATCCCAAATGAGGGACAATCTTTACGCATGAATAATTTTAGGATGATGAATGTTTGTTTACATTAGAGTAAGCCACAAATGTTACATGTATATAAACCCCAGAAAACCATTAATAAAGAAGAGAGTAAGTACAGACTCTGATCGGAGAACCATCGTTTGTCAGGTTCTCTAAATAAGTAAACCATCTATTGGTATTATTTTTGCATCAAGTTCACATCACACCCCACGGTGAAGCATAACCCTAACATGGTGGAGATGCAAAGTGCGATCCCTACCTTTTCACTTGCTCGCTTTTAAGTTTCCGGAAGCGTCAGGCTTTCAGAAATTTAAATCATGAGTTTCGCGAAGTTTTGTTTGTGGAGTAATAAAACCGGAAAGACCCAAGAAACTGCAGTGGCGAATTTAAGGAAACAACCGTTAACATATAGTGTGACTTTGGTGGAAGCTTGCAACACACGGATAGAAGACAGCCTATTTTTCCGAGGTCCAGCTTGAGGCAATCATCCCCGCATACTTACGAGGAGGTCTGTATATTTGTTTTTGGAAACACGTTTTTTTTTTGTAAATTTGTTTGTTGGAAGCAATTGGCATGTCTTCAAAAATGGCGACATTGGACGATGCCGCACCAAAATTTGACCAGACGTTGACACATATGAATTTAAAAAGATATTTGTCCACGTTAAAATTATGGGCTCAAGCACGCGGAGTTACAGATTTTAAGCGTTTAAAACGGCTGTTGCCTCTTGTTGTTAAAAACGAAGTTGCATGCCAATGGCTTTATATACATGAAAAACTTATACACGACGACTCTTTTGAGTATGAACCATTTTGCAGAGCATTTTTGACTCAGTGTCCCATGGAGGAGGATGATGAGTTTGAATCAGCTCTCGATGTTCTCTCAATGTCACAGCCCGAAAACGTAAAGGCAAGCATTTTTATACAAAAGCTTCGTTACCTGCTGGGTGAATTTTGGACTGATGAAAAGGAACCCGAGTTTGTATCAAATATTTCAAAACGACTAGATCCGCAATTCAGAAAATATCTTCAGTGCAAAGGTGCAGTGGACACTTACACCAAGTTGCTAGAGTTAGCACGGGAATACGAAGCCAAAGGTGGAGCCTTTTACAAAGAAGCAGTTGTTCAGAAGGAAATAGCTGCCATAAACACCGTTACTTGGGAAAATATGACTTGTCCAACCGATGTTTCCCACAGAAAGGAAGAAACATTCAAATATAGTGACATCCTTTCAGCTCTTGAATCATTAAGCGAACAGGTTTCTGACTTAAAATCAAGAGTTGAGCAACAAAATTACGACGATCGGATCTGCTTTCGATGCAATAATCCAGGACATATTGCACGCTATTGTAATATGAACATGGAAGGTGAGCCAGATTTTAGTAACGAGTTTGACGACGCAACTCATTATTCTGAGCATTATGGTAATAACCAGTACGGTGAGGATGAATTCAATCATAATGAGAATGAAAGGGAGTATTGTTAGTGACTTTATTTTAGATCGAGGATGTAACTACGTATTTTCCTTCGAGCTATTTATTTTGTTTCAGAAAAGTGCACTTTTGTGTAGATTTTAATTTAAAACCGTTCATTCGTAACGCATTCGCACGACAACAAGTGATTTGGTGATGCTGCTTTGCAAATCCAACTCAGTAAGGTATATCTTTGATTATAAGCTATGTTACAAGCGTCTCTAGAAAATTAGGTACGTAATATTTTAGAATTTGGTTCAGCTACAGGAATGTAATGTATTTATGTTCGGTATACCTGATTTTCAACTATACTTCGACCTATCGGTTATAGGTTTGTCAATGTGAGTACCATGTGATTCCATTACTCTAGCAGTGAAGCTATATATTGAGATTAAAGCCCATGCGGATTTTAACTTAGGGTCCACATTACTTGGTTTTCGTGGAATGCATGCCAGGAATATCCTTGTACGACCCATTGGAGTATTGATATGTTTGAGGCTGAATATCATATTGAGTAGTAACCTGCACTTAACTGATCGGTGGTTACCTCATGTGATTTTTACAGGTTGTTCAATAGAACAACATATCAGGGCTACGTGAAAAGATTAATGAAGTATATTTAACTAGAAGTGAGATGAGTGCCTGCACGGCTGTGCAATGAAATTTAAAATGGGCACATGTTTTGAAGGTTTTTGACACTGAAGAAAATATTTCTTGTGTATTTCTGTTGCCATGAAGCGACGTGATAAGGGGAACATGAGTTGCAGTTTCCCGTAACATTTAAAGTGGAAGAGTATGTTTTGGCAAACGTTTGCAAACCTGAAGTATTAGTTGGCCTGCTATGTTACCGGTATTTTTATGTACATTTCTGAGCTTGTCTCTTTTGCATATTTTTATTTTCAACAAGAGTTTAAATTTAAGATACCTTCACCAGGATGTGAAGCTTTTCTGGTAGGTGGGAGTGTTAGGTTGACGTTCATAGAGTATTGTTGTGAACGTTGTAAGGACGTTGTGAATCTATTAATGAATTAACTATGTGCCAATGGGTACTGTTGCGTGCGTTGATGATTGTAATATTAGATTAAATACGTGACATGAATTTAGGCTAAGTAAACATAATTAAAGGTTATATCCCAAATGAGGGACAGTCTTTACGCATGAATAATTTTAGGATGATGAAATGTTTGTTTACATTAGAGTAAGCCACAAATGTTACATGTATATAAACCCCAGAAAACCATTAATAAAGAAGAGAGTAAGTACAGACTCTGATCGGAGAACCATCGTTTGCTCAGGTCTCTAAATAAGTAAAACCATCTATTGTTATTATTTTTGCACCAATTCAAACATTCAACCCCACCGGTGAAGCATTAACCCTGAAACAACATGAACAATAAACAAGACAATCATAAACCATTCACTTTCACGTTGAATGTAGTCACGCGTTATAATAAATAAAATGCATTATTAACATCATATAGGGTGAGCCACATCGTATTCAGTTGATAAATTACTTGTGAAGTATCTATCTGTCGCGAAATTACCAAGTTGTATAACATTGTTCTGTTTCTTTTTCTCCTACCCGCAGGTATAAATGACCGAATGAGGATAAAAAAGCACTTTAACGTTATCATTACATTATGTTAAACAGGCGTAAGGTTTTTAAATGAAATAAGAATGAATGAAATATACAAAGTCAATAAAGTGATATATCCAACTGTTTATACTCATAAGATTAAGAGATAAGATTAAAGCATAACCTGATGGCCGTATTGTAAAAAAATTACTCTTTGAATATTCTTTGGCACAATGGACACGCTTATTTTATTTTATTACTAAGAGATCGAATCGGTATTGACAAAAGTTGACTAAAAGCATCTCACTGCCCAAACGCAAATTTTAAAATTTGCCAAATACGTTAATTAACCATTGAAAGCATTTTATTTCCTAAATCAAGGTTTAATTGCAAAGAATGATATGTAAAAATGTATCTGCGGGATTCCATGACTTTTTAGTGAACTAAGCCTAATGCGAAAAACAAATCGCAAACAGCAAATGTAACGCATATGTAAAACCCCAAGCCTCTAAAAATTATGAAGAGTGCTTGATTACCGCCTACCACAACCCCTCGTCCATTGTTCCAGCTTTATCTCCATTGCAGGTATCCTCTGCGACATACGCAAGCAACAGTCTCTGTTCGGAGTGAGGTAATTACAATGTGAGTTGTTTTATAATCCTCATAAATTTCTGTTTCGTCCGATCTTTCCATACTATCCAAGTCTCCAGGAATTGCACATTCCTTTCAAGTTATTATCGTATAGAAACACGACCAGAAATGTTACGTTAAATTCTTTGGATTTTGAATCCCATCAGGCCATCGTTGAATGAACAAGTGGAAG